>JAZHYW010004557.1:70000-133200 GCA_037355805.1 Ixodes ricinus
GTCTACCAGCAACTGATATCGAATTGTTCTGTTTCGGGGTTAAGGTTGGTTCAAGCAAATTGGTTTTGACCACATATTTTGAATAACGCAAAGGGAATGTAGACCTTTCTGTGCGACCTTGCTGAATGACATCACCGTATTTCCTATTCCACTCAATTATGAGGCCGCTTAGCCTACCTCAAAGGCTCTTATTTTTACTTGACCTCATGCGTAGCATCTGACGAGTTAGTAAAAAGATGTGTAGGTGTTCTGCAACGAATAAAGAGTCAAAAGCAGTTTTTTTTTTCTTTTTTTCTTGAAAACGCGTTTCCTAAGGACCACAGCTCTGTGGCATTCTGTGGGAAAAAACGTTTTCAGGGAAATAATGAACTTTTTATTGATTTGCGTTCTGTAATACACAGGCAATTACAGTCCTTAAGAATATTACGATATTTTCATAAGAAAAGCAGAAATTTACCATTTTGTAAACCTGGCCCATAGTATTTAATACAAAACAAAAAGTGTAGAGTCGTGAAATATAAACTATAAGTGTCCAAATATTTAACTACTGCTTATTTACATTTACGACTTCCATCTGATTGTTCCCGGGGAACATTGTGATAAATGATGTTGTTCAGGTGAATTTTTTATTTTTAGTGGATGCGACGAGGCGTTGATATATAAAAAAAACGTTTGGGATGGTCGCTTTTGTTGAACACGCACAACGCGTGTTTTTAATATAGGTTCCCATATATTCGACCGAATTTCAGGTTCAAGATGTCGACCAATTTTTCAGTTCTTCGTGTGAGTTGACACGCACGATTGTTCTGTATTTTTGTTTTAATCTGCAATCTATTAATAAAGAGCAGTTTTCCAATCTCATGCGTTAACACGATGGTGGAAACAGATAGACTTCAGGGGCTTGGGCGCTCTGTATTATTATTTTTTTTACAGACCACAAGTTTCTTTTTGCAACGTCTTGGTCATTGGGTGAGTACTCGCCTCGTCTGCAAAAGGTCATATTTTAGTACTACTTTTATTGCCCTTGAGTTTATTCAGGTACACCTAGCAAGAATGTAATTTTGGTGCGTTGTAGAGTTTGACTATACATATATTATTTTGTTTGTCTTCTGTCGCATTCATCTCAATTTTCCCATGATCTATATTTATTTAATACGAACGACATCAAATAGAATTTACCTTTCATATCCGCCTTTTTTATGCCTTATCGTCATCTTAAAAAATACTTAGTCAAAACATGGAATGCATGTACACAATAAATTCAGAAATAAGTTGAATTGTACCAATAATACATGCCATACAGTACGATACGAAGTTTATTTTTCACCACAAATGCCTGTGGTAACTGGGAGGCCGGAGAAAAAGCTGCAGAAATGAAGCTTAACGATGTCCCCCCCCTTTCCTCCCCCCCATTAAGCAGCTACGACGCGGAATACATATAATACTGTGATCAAAAAAGAGAAAGTCAAATGAACAGAATATTTAACTGTTTGACAATTGTTCAATATCTATGTTTTTAGCGAAATATTCATTCAGTATAGACGGTAAAGCATAACTAATGTGTTTTTTTTCATAATTGGTCCTGCTTTTCGGAATGATGAATGATAAATAATAATCGATTTTTTTTCTTTTAAATCAAACAGTTGAAGAATTATATTTGAGCGTCCCAATGCCGCATTTAAAACGCCATTGTTAAACGATAGTTATAGATTTGGTGTATATTGGTAATGGTATAATTTCACCAGTCAATGCGTATGATGAATGTAGGAAACGTCACCTATTATTCTTAGCACTTTTTTTAAAGCGCGGCTCTTAGGCGCCCGTTTCTGGCTTAAGCGGCGTCGGCGTCGGCGTCGGCTTAATCGCGCGTTGCATTATGGAACATTACCCATAATAACGTCACACGTGACGTCACATGTGACGTCATGAGGGTCACTCGTGATGTCACCACGCGTTGCATCATGGGTAAATTTCCAGTCTAAATTTAGCGAAATATTTCCCGGCTAAATTTAGCAAAAAAATTTCCCCACTTAGTTTAGCGGAAAAAAATTCCCCACTAAATTTAGCGGAAAAAATTCACTGCTATATTTACCGGAAAAATTTCCCCGCTAAATGTAGCGGAAAGGTTTCCCGCTGAATTTAGCGGAAAACATTCCCCAGTAAATTTAGCGGAAACACTTTCCTCTAAATGTATTGGAATCCTGCGAACTCGTGCGAGATAAAATTCCATACCATGGGAAAACCTTGGCCGTGCACGTGTTCGCTTCCAACGTGAGATACAACAAACGAGCGAGGCGGACGGCTTCGGCAGTTCCTTTTCGTTCGCAAACTGGTGGAACCGGCGCAACACACTAGGCAGCTGCGCCAGTTCTGTGCCGCACAATGGAACGGCGTCCCACCGTAAACGCGCATAATGTTTGCAAGCATTTGATTCACCTCACAGTACAAACAAATTGCCCAAACAAGACGAGCTTCCGGTGTCGATTTCCGTCAACACTGGGTTGCGGCTCGACGGGCTCAATTATACTTGTCGGGATCGGCCGAACGTGGCCAACTCAACGTTGGCACTTTTCCGTTATTCTCTCGGACTCGAGAACATACCTAGCTTTCATACACAAGGACGCCGTGCTCCCGCCTCGCAGTGCTGATCTTGGGACGCTACGTGATCAGACCCTTCAATGAAACTTCAGATTAATCCACTAGGTGAAATTAGTAACTCGTCTAATTAATTTTAGAATGAATATTCTGGCGTTTTCAAACAAAACGTTGGTGTTCCTGAGGATTTTGTATTCTGTTATTTGTATTAAACCAAGAAAATAAGTGCAAAGGTTTTTCTCTGTGTCTCTTCAAAGCTAAGACATTTTCGATTCCTTCTGCTTAAATGGCGAACGACCCGCTCTGCCATGTTAGCCTCCCCGAACCGGTCTAACGCAGTTTACTGGATTAATACGCGTAGCTAAATTTTATTTGAACTGGGAACGACGCTATGTAATATATTTCCAGGCTTTACTGACTCTTAAAAAGCTAATTCGGGAATATTTGTTTGTTTTTTAACGTGAGGAAGGTGTCGGAGAACATAAAACGGCAGTTTATTAAAACAATTCTGTTGGACACGTTACCGCGAAGCTAAGTGCTTAGCAAGGCAACTCTATGTCATGACAGTGTGAAGAAATGTTGTAGGTGTGAACTTACCGATCTAAAATTATTTCAAAATATACGTTTTTGATCAAATTAGAGAATCTAATGGGAACACAAATTAAGCGTGTTTTTTACTCTGCTCTTTATGAGTTGCGAAACATGAGGAACATGCGAGAGTGAATAATAATGTTGCAGCAGAATATGCAAGTAAACGCCTAGAGCTTCAAGTCAACACTTGAACTTCGGGGAAGTTCAATTGTATACCCGCGCGTACTATACGAGCTGAAACGCCCGATGCGACATTTTTCTGCGTTTGCGGTTCCCACAAGCCCTATCATCTCTTATTCTGTCAAAAATTCCGAATCATGGAATCTCAATTTCGCATTCTATTTCTTATTCTGACCAAAGCTCGTTCATTAACTGACAGGTACACCAAAAAAGCAGAAGTGTCTGTCTCGGCTTATATTGTCTGCGATAGCACCTTCTGCTTGCTTAAAACAGTCTTTGAATTCCCCAGCCCATTCCCGTCCCTGTTTGAGCAGGTATAGATATTTTCTACCTTAAACTTACAAGGTTGCAAAAGATTTGATAAAAAAAAACACAAAACCTCACGCAAAAAAAAATTTGTGTTTATTTTTTGTTTATTTTGCAGCCGCTATGTTTTGACGCACTTACCAAAACTTTCCTCCCTTCTCGACTTCCGCAATAAACCGACGTTATTTTTAGGCGCCGGGACGTTTCGTCTATTATGACATTTAAACGAGCAAACCACGGCAGGTGTGAGTCGAAGGACAACAAATATGCCGCGAGGTGTTTATGAAAGAAAACTATTTTTGCATAAAACAACAAATCCTGTTTTTTTTAATCGTAGTTCGTTTCTGTTTTGGCAGCCGCACCTTTTCTTTAACTCAAGGAACGCTCTCTTATATGTTATCGTTTTTATAAGGTGCATTGGACGGTTTGTGTACGTTTTCGAAAGTCCCATTGCTTTTTCCAAAAGAAGTCCTTATAAGCCCCCGTGTCAGCGGCAGGAGCCCGCGGATGGCGCGAAGGACCTCGTCTGGCTTCGACTCTGACATGTGAGCCAAATGTATCTTCTGTCGTTGAAACTTGCTCATGCTCTTCGAGAATGAAAAGAGGTGCACCGAGAAAGCTTCTCTTGTGGCTGACAGTATGGGAACGGCAGGGCGTCTGATTCAAACTCCCGTCTCCCAGCGCGCTCAATGCCTTTCGCCGTGATTTGGCCGCGGTGCGTGCACGCCTGAGGCTCACAAGATCCCGAGGCGTTTTTGAAGGTTACAAAGTGGAATACTGGAGCTTCTCCTTGGAATTGCAGTGAAGCATAGTTAATGCGCATTGCCGCTCAACAGATAGATTACGCTATATCTCTCACACAAGGATTAAGATCTTTAATTATAAAATTCGGAAGTCTAGTTTTTCTTACATTTTGTTTTTTATTCCGAAATGTTTTTTTCTGTGTCCTCGCTATTTTCTTTTAGCATATACATGATTCGGTAAATTACGCTGTAACATTTATGAAAGGTCTGCCTAATCTATTTTAACATTGAATCAGTTGGTGCAGCCCGGTATGGCGCTATATATTAAAGTTTATTTCTCATCAGTTTGGCAAAGTGGAGGCCAGATATCTCACCTTCATTACTTTGATGGTTCTTAAACGTACTTGGAAAAGTTTTTGAGTTTCGCCAGTAAAAGTGCCAGGTGTGAAATATTAAAAGCGTAACAAAAACACTTAAAGGATGTGATAAGATTGAGTTATGTTTTGATTTCGTCTTAGGCCCAATTTAATGAAAAGTTGTATATACCAGAAACAACATCTTACCCTACGGCTACAAGCTGTTCTTCCTTTATTTGAAAGCTTCGTAGTTTTCACACAACGCGGCTTAAAGAATTTGTTGAACATTCTCGAGCTATTACGAGGATTCTTGTGATCAGCCACCAGTTTTAAACAACTTGTGCTGCACGCTTCTTTGAAGTCAAGGTATAAAAGATTGCCAGCTAGGTATTGCCAGAGTACAGAACATTTCGTAACGTAATGAGAGCGCGCTTTGTACGCAACGCAACGAGACCACGCCGAGGCGTGACGCTCACTTGGAATCCCAATTCCGACAACGTAGCCGCCATCGCTGGGAGTCTGGAAAACGGAAAGTGCGATCAGAATTCTGGAATGATTTAGAATAATCCACATATAAAACGCGGTGACGCGTCTTCTCACTGAACGTTTTTCGCCGTTATGGAAGTGCTTTGTTTTTGTACAGACAATTATACACTCAATTCTTCTTATTCGCCCCGATTTTGTAATTTGTATTCTTTTTTTTTTTTCTCAAGCAAACTACTTTTTTTATACCGCCAATATTGACAATGTTTAGCGCCTCATGTGTCGATACTTAAGTGAGATAATATGAACACATACATTGCCATTTTTATAAAGATTTTTTTGTCTGATTTAAAATTTAGAGAATTATATTTTAAGGATTCTTCTTTTGAAATTATTATAGAATGACCGGCGCTTGGGGATACAGCTATCAATTACAGGAGTAACAAAATGTTGGTATACGACAAATTAGTTTTGCAGACATATTAGTTTTGACGGCGCAAAATTGGTCTGGCACACTGAGAATGAATATACTAAACATGAACACCACCTACCAGCTATGAGGCCTATAGCGGCAGCTTCTATCTCATAGTGCAAATTTCGCCTGACATTTCGTGGCCAGAAGCGTTTTGAAGGACTCTGGCATTATGATGTCTACCCTAATGAAGCTAACATAGGCAGCACGCACGCGGAGAAGCGGAGGATTCGAGAACTACAGTTTTTATTTGCTTTTAGATTAGTTACTGTAGAAGTTTGCTATGTTTATTATATAATATTAGTTATTTTTTAAATTTTCTTGAAATGTGTGTTAAGCAATACACTGTTTAAAAAAAAGATTGGAAAAACTGACATTGCTAAATGACAAAGGACTAAGTGTACATGTAGAGCTAAATATAATGACACGCAACTCGTGCCTGTTCAATTTAAACAGGAACAAAATCAGACAACAAAATTACAAAATCATAGCAGGTTGAACATATATTATTATATGTAAAGTTTTGAAATACAGGGTCCTTACAGATATGAGAATGGAACCGTATTCATTCTGGCGACGCAGGTTAATTCCCGAGGTTGAAGTTTCGAAAGCCTAATTTATCTGGAGCAGGCATTTTCCTTTGCCTACATTCTTTTTTGTCCTATTCTTGACAGGGGTCTTCATTGCAGCCTGCTCCATTTGTTTTGTTTTGTTTTGTTTCAGCACAGCTTCTGGTTAACACAGTTTGCTGGAGCGCGCCACTTGGATAATCGAGGGACACACAGTTTCGTACTTGTTTATATTTCTACTTTTTTCCGCATTTCACGTGGAAGTACTTTGACTACTCTGCTTGATTCGGTGAAAAGGTCTGACCTAAAACAGTACATAATAAATTGTTTTCGACATTCCGTCCTGAAGGTTAACTAAACTATCATAATAAACATGCTTTCTAACACAAAATTTGTTATATTTAGGTCATAAGGTTTTCTGTTTTAAACGAAACAAATGAAACACAAATACACAAATGTTGGTCCCCAAATATGAAATCTAATAAACCGAAAAACACCGATATCTAACAATTTTTGCCTCAGCAATACTTTGCTTTACCTGAAGCCCAGACGCTGCCGACGTTACGCGCTTATGGGACAAATCAAAGAGCGTCAAAAGCGGCAAGTCACTGGATGTTTTCTGTACATAATTGGTTGAGCGATGATATATCAGGTACAGAAACATGACGCGCGCCATCTTGGTGCACCTTTGACGTTGTTGGTTGCTCCCATCAGTTCGTAGCGTCGACTGCGTTCGTATTACTTAAGGTGAACCGAAGTATATAACTGTATTTGTTCAAGCCCTTCCCTCTCAGACTTTAACTCCTAGTATTTCCTGAATGTTTTGCACCGTTAATCCCTGTTTCTAGCCTCCGTCCGAAACAGACGACCAAAATATGCTGATATTTGAACAAAATGAATAGACACACAAAAACATCCGCCCGATTTTCCTTATAAATAAACCCCGGTAAGTCTACGACCTAGTTATAATTCTGGCCCGTAGCCATTTCCGGTAACGCAGGCCTGTAGCAGAAGAGTGCCCACAAATAGGAGTTTTCATAGACCGCATTTACCCCTCCGCGAAGCCCTCCACAACGAAGAAGCCGCTATTGCGCCTGCGCGCACATGGCCTTGTCTCTAGAGTTCCGGGTATCATAGCGGGTTGCGGAGGGCGTTGCGCGACGGCGAAAACGATCTACGAAAACTCCCTATTGACTAAGTAATGTTAACGTTTATGACTTTGAATGCGCTCATTCCGACGCTTTCCCAATTCTATCATGAGGGTTGTACTATCAATTTGTTCAGGGCAGAAAACATTTCGAGCTCACTGCCGAATAACTGGTCACCGCTTTACAAGGGACCATAGATTACGTGAGTACAGAGCGGCCGAGTGGCTATCTTAATACTGGATTGATTTAACGAGGTGTGAACGTCAAGAAACCGACACGAAACTCTCTATATAATAAGCTAAATATATATTTTTTCAACTTTGATTATAGACATCAGGCTCCAAACCAGGAGTGGATAGAATCACACAAACACACGCTGAATACCAGTAAACTTTCTCAGCACACCTCACATCCACGTCCATTTTGAGAAGTGGTGCACGTAATTCATTGCTGCAGATCAACACAAGATGGCGTAGCTAGTAGGAAAGTGAGAACGACCGAACAACCTTCTCGGTAAGTCAAATTGCCTGGTGGCAATGATTCCATCCATCTCCGGCCTGGAGAAAATGTAGAGGAATGTTGTTAATATTGTGTACTTGCTCTGCTGGTTGGCGTTCAGGCACGACGGGGCTCATCCAATGATGTGCGATGAGTGTCAAGTTAGACGTACTTCGTCGTATTCCTGAACAGCGGTTCTTTTTTCTAGTTATTCTTTTTCACGGAGAAAACAAAGCCCGTATTCTCACGCGCTGCGATAAGTGTAAATGATTTGCCGTCTCTACATATAGCGGTTTTAGTAATGCGTGTTAGAGAACATGGAGACAACTGGGCACGATAAATAAGGCTTTAATTGTAGTTTTGTTCAGCCGACGATAGAAAACCCACTTAATTCTGCATTGCGGCAGTAGATGAATTTTATTTTTTTGCTTTCTTGCATGTCTGCCTCACAATTTACGTAGTTTTCACGCCTTCGCGCCAATTTTCTTTTGTATTATATCATCTATCTCTAAGCGCCTACCAGATTTGTTCCAGGTTTCTTAAATGGGCAGAAAACCAACTTTATACTCCTCACCTTAATACACTAAGTTTGATTTAAGAATGCTACACATTTCGTGTTATTTGAATTTAATATTATTTTTCTTCCGCTTTAACGAACGCCTGCATACAATTTTAATCTATGAATCGTGTCCTACCCATTCTAATAATCTGACAGGATGAGAATTACAGGGAGGAGTTTCACTTGTCCCACCCACAGCACGAACTTCCTACCTTCGATCACGCTTCGACGTCTCGTGTGTCTCGAACGTGCACAGGCAGCCAAAGCGCGCCGAAAGTCCAAGAGCGCCTGCTAGGGGCCGGGCGTGAAACAAAAGACAGCCCTGCCGTTCTTATTTTGGCAGTGACTATGAATGGAGATTACATAGAATTTGCCACTCGATGAGAGCGTGGAGCGGATAAACTTTTGAAACATTTTCAGGCTATAAAAATATCGTTCCTTGAGAAGACCGTTGCGAATACTATCACTGCAAGTTAGGTGTAAACAAACCGGGGTGGTTTGCAGGTCTACCTTCTCCTTTCTAATCGAAGAAAAAAAAATAGGGAATTCGTTTTTCATCTCGGACAGTGATTCCGCTATTCAGTTTCACTTTTCGATTTAACCTGACTTCTTTCCCGCAGTGGAAATTAAAACGTGTTTTTGTTGTTGTTGTTGTTGTTTTGTGCCATTTTGATTTTTTTTTTCTTGATGGGGTTCATTTCAAATCATTAAAGAAAACTCTTGATAGATGTCACCGGTTGTCAGGGACTTCAATCTTGGCTTGTTTGGACAGACACTGACGTCGGAACTCTAACTTGATTAAATGATTTCTAGTAGAGTGTACTTTGACGTAGGATGTGATGTGACCTGCTTTATTTTGGAAAGTTCATGTTACTGTTCACTGAACACGGTCAATGATTTTGCTTTGGTTTAACTTTGTTTTCGACAGTTGAATCGTGCTAACATCTCCCATTGAATACAGTAAAAGATGAAAGGTAATGACGTGGTTCCGGAAACTGAGATGCGCTCGGGTACATACAAAAGATCAACATTTAGCACGAACATTAAATTCGCAGGGATGTTTTTCGTTTTGTTTTAATCTGAAAGGCAGCCACAACATTATTCATGGAGTATAAATAGTTTACGTGAAGTCCCAAATTTGGTAATTAAGCTTGCAAATCAAAATTGCTTCAATGAAAAACGAAAATGGTAGAAGTCGTGTTGGCACTATCTTTTTCAAGGATTGTATGTGCATGTTTGTGTATATAATCGCCAAGTGACTAATTGATTCATGCACATCAGTGCATCCCTCTCACGTGTGTATCAAGAGAACTTTGCTCAAGTAATAATATAAATAAATAAACTGAAAAACATTGACAACGTTTCTTTTTGTTTGTCTTTTTACGTTCTTCATGGAACAAATGTAAAATGCCGAAAAAACCTGAAGGTTTAAAGATGGAGGAGAACACCAATTCCAAGCTGTCTTAACTACATCTCCAATGTGGTTTTAGTTTACATCACGTTTTGCCTTGTAGTTGACTAGCCTTTACGTAGAACAAAAAGAAATGTCTGTCTCAATCACTTCCAAACACAGAAAAATTATCCGCTAGAATTCGTTGCAAGTGAAAGTTGCTCAACAAAAAATCTTATTAGATTGAGCGTTAGAAAATTGTGACATCTCACCATCGTACCAGATATCTAGGCTGCAAAACCTAATAATTTCTCAAGTTCCGTAAACCTGTATGATGTTAAACACAAGACTAATATAGAGTATAAAATATTATATGATTTCTATAAGTAATGAATATCATGCTACTTGAATGAGGCTGATGTTTGATTATTATATTTTGCCCAAATTGGTGATGTGTTTATTGTTTTTATTGGTTGCACTTAGGCTGATGTCGTCATCCATGTATATGAAAAGTAGGTATTGTATATCAATAGCGCTCCGAGTTAAATCTTATATCGTCGATTTGTATGGGTAGCTCAGTGTAGCTTCACTGAAAATTGAAAACTTCAAAATATGTCGCCAATATTCATCTTTCGTCAGCGTTCCTATAAAATTTGCTATGACTCAAAAATAAGTGTAGGCTTAAGTTTACATAAATGTTTGTTTTTTATTAGGCAGGCGATAGGTTATTTCCTCACTTATTGTGTTTTGCAGGCCGGCGAGAGGTGTCTTATTTCACAAAACCGATATATTTAAATTTCAAAGTCGCACGGCTGCTTTAATATTTCAGTTTTAGATCAAATGTATGAACTTCCAGAATGGGCGTGGCACGCGGGAATTAATGAAGACCCGATAATTCTCTTTCCAAAACCCCAGTTCAGAGATGCGTTTCTTTACTAATGCCGAGTCTCCAGGGTGAGAATCCCAACCCCTTCTCCCGAAAGTTGCATCTGCCGCCAATCTTGCTTCAGGAAAACGAAAACTTAGAAAACAAAACCCAAAATAGGACTCGCCTCTTTCCAGAACTTTTCTGCGAGTCTCGGTGTCCTGTCTGTTACTAACTTCAATCTCGCTGACTGCCCTGGGGGGAAAGCAGGGACAAATCAATGTCAGCCACCAGTGGGACCGTACCCAGATGTCGACGTGGATTCCAACTGCGTCCTGCCACTTCGAGCGGAGGGCTGCGAAAGGGTTTCGTCGGTTCGACACTCTAGAACTGCGCCGTTGGACGATCGACCGCGGCCATCCGGATGTCATCTAGTCAATACGCAGGAAAATCCTGTCAGTTCTAAGATTGGTGCCTCTTTCGCTCTTAAGTTGAAGCAACGTAGACGACACTGGTGATTCATGCCTTATTTTTTGTCTTTCTTACAGGGGCGATGCAACGATTTTTGTACATTGCGCAAATACCCGCTTAGAACGGATCCCTGACGGTAATGACCCGTGAAACATCCGTTCGTTTTTCACCATACGCAATCGAAGTCGGAGAAAATAACGAGCAGCGTTCACCCCCTCAGCTCGCAGCCAGAACAAGCCGGCCACGTGATGTGGAGCCGATTATATGCCGCCAATGTTGACCATAGCCTCGCGGTGAACTTGGCAAGGCACAGGACACGCGTTGAGTTCCAGACATTGTTATGGTTCGGCTATTGTCGTCATTGCAGCGATTGGACACGGGCCACTACCTGAATGCTTCTCGAGCTATCGATTATTACGAGTTCAAATCGAGTGCCCATGCAATGCTCGGGTTCAATCTATGGGTCGCCTTCAAATATCGTCACTGGGCGGTACTGCGACCGCCCAGCTACACTCTACAAAAAAAAAACGATAATACCGTGAGTCTATTTTTCCGCACAACACCACAAATTACGGAGGTAGCTCAACGATTGACGATGACGAAACGTATGTTTAGACCAAAAATGAGGCCGTGTACAACTCCTTGTAACGCCGAAATAGAGCGCAGCTCTTGAGGAGTAGGGAAGGCACGGGGAGGGAGGGTTCACGTGACCTCGGCGGGGAGGGGTCACTTGACTAGGAGTCACGTGACCACGGGAGCCACGTGACCTCGGGAAGGGGTCACGTGACCTGGGGGCCACGTGACTGAGTGGGGTCACGTGACAGGGGGGTCACGTGACTTGGGGCGGTTACGCCGACGGCGACGGCGACGCCGCTCAAGCCGAAAACGGCGCCTAAGAGCTGCGCTCTAAAAACACAGTCTAAGTTGTGACAGAGCAATGCAAAACGCCACGCTTGCAATGCCTAATGTCACAACTCAGACTGGATTTTTAGCTCTAAACATATATTTCGGCATCGTTATTCGCTGAGCTGCCTCCGTAAGTTGCGGTGATTGAATCTCCGAGTGTTGTGCGGGAAAGTAGACGCAATGTCTTTTCTGTAGAGGGTACGTCATCAAGTTTTTGGGAAGAAGAGATTAAATGAAAACGCTCGCTTTTGTCCTTGAATCTACCCTGCAACAAAGGAGTTTCTTGGCCAGTGGCGTTGCGTGCGAGTATCCTTGAGTCCCATTAGTAATCAGTAAGCTCCTGTGTAAAGTGAAAAACATTCCAATTGAATATCGTTTCACCGCACCCTTAAGGACTGACATAAATTTTAAAATTACTTGTTCGTAGTTCAGGTGTTTGTGCGCACTTCCTTTTTAACGCTTTTGCTTTTTATTTTAACATACTTTACACACACTTTAAACGACAGTGGTAATCCGCGATTAAGAAATATCTCGTCACAATTTCTGGTTTCGCAGGAATGTCCGGATTCTGTTTTGTAAAATGTCAATTCTGGAGGCAGTAATACCAATTAAGAACCTCTCATAGCGCAACGTTACGAATTGATCACCGAACGTGTCCTTAAATTTAGTTCTTTCATGTTTGCCATTTCAGTGCGCCATCTACTGCAATGTAAAAGTACATTGCCGAAGCGCAATCAGACTACTACGGTTGACAAGAGGAGCTGCATAAAAACGTATTGTAATATTAACGCGTTTCGGCTTTCACTTACAGTTACCAATAAGCTTGGTTTATTGGGTACTATACATAACTGTGCGTATATATATTTCTAAAGTAAACATTTAGGTACGAAACATTACAAATAATTATTAAATTTAAAGGAAAATATCTCAGAGCGTCTTTTGCGCGCCCATTTTCATTGGCGCTTTGGTTTTTAACTTTTATATAGGTGTTGAAAACAAAATTACTTTGGGCTCTTTTTTGCATTCTATAACGGTTTCCATAGATTTTTTTCTGGTAAATGTATATAATTGTGAATGTGCGGGCATGTGTGCTAAGTCAAACTTGGGACTTTTACGCGCCAAACCAACGAACGGCATTTGCACGCTCCAGCGGAGGACTCAGGATTAATTCGATCATCTGGGGACCTTTTGTCGTGCAGCCGTAATCTCGGTTAGCACGGCGCCTTCTCCGCAATAAGCCTCGGTCAGATTACGGGCACGTCGGCCGGGAATCGAACACGCCACCTGGCGATCCGTAGGCCGGCGCTTTGCCTCGCAACCACCGTAGTGGTTTGTGTGTGTCGTGTGTGCGTGGGTCAGTGCCTGAGCATGTGCCAGTGCCAGTGTCTGTGCTTGTGTGCGCGTGCGTGTGCGCGTGTGTGTGAACGTGCGAGCGTGCGCGCGTATTTGTTTGTGCTTGTGCATTTGTGTGGGTGTGTTTGTGTGCGTGCGTGCGTGTGTGCGTGTTGATGTGTCTGTGTGTTTGCGTGTGTTTGTGAGCACGTGTGTTTTGTATGTGTGTGTTTGTGTGTGTCTTGAGGTGTGTATGTGCTGGCATTTGTGTATGTGTGTCAACAGGTAGAGGACTACATGCGTGTGGGTTCAGTAAAAAACTTTACGCAAGAGTTGCACTGCGATAAGCAGTGGACGAATCTTTAACGAAGTCGAGTCTGGGTAAAATAGGAGCAACTGCTGATTTGGTGGCTTACCTATCTAATGCGTTCAAGACGAGAATTCAGATACAAAAGTTAAAACTTTGCAGAACCTTATGAGGGCAGGCAATAGTTAACATTATTTACTTTTGTACTTAACTCATAGCTTCGTTAGCTGAAATTAGCTCTAGGAATGTAATGCACTAGTTCACCCTTAAGTTTCCTATGAGAGATAAGCTCTTGATGGACAAATCAACCGCCTCCTTTTCATCGCCTGACCTGCAGCTCTCCGCGCAAAGACGTGGGAGAGGTGATCACGTGACCAAAGATTGACGCACGGATTATCTAACGAGCACGTAGCTTCCACCGCAGTCTCAAGCCTAGGAGCTGACCGGAGAATATCAGTAGGTCCTTTCGTTTTGCGGGAGTGGTAAAATATAGAGTTACGTTATGTTTTGCACGTTGTACTTGCTCGTGCTGTAAACGCAAGATCACTCGAGCTTTCACCGTGAAGTGCACCTTGTTCCACCTTAAGTACGAATGTAACCGACACTACGAGCTGATGGTACCAATCAAACAGCTTCAAAAGCGCAAGACACCGGGCCTTCTAGGTGTACGATTGGGTCAGCGGTGATAGAACACGTACAGAACCACGAAGAGTCCCGTGTCGGTACGCATTTTGTCGTAGTTTCATTAGCCACACCAGCTTGTAGCGCCTGCTGTGTCCGGGTCTAAGGGGAAACCAATATAGATTAATTACATTGTGGAGATGTAGTTTTTTTTTTGTTTCTGTTCTATAGGAAGGATGGGCATTCTACTCCGTTTCACTCCAAGTCCTACTGCAGCCCCGACGCTATAATTTGATGGTGTCAATCAAGCAGCGGCGAGTGTGCATCCTTAATTCGCGCGTCGTCTTTGTAGGTTTGATATCACCAGCTAAACCAATCACGCTGAAACAAAAAACAGAAAACTGCAGGATCGTGGCGCATTTACTGCGCGTGATTGGTTTAGTCATGGATAACAAATGCAGAAAGGCGATGAGTGCCGTGACGTTGCACTTTTGGCTCCGCTTGATTGGCCCGAAGGGATCGTAGCTTCGGCTGGAGTGGGACATAAAGTGAGCCGGAGTATGCGGAGAGCAAGTCCGTCTAGCTACTTGCGCAGGAGTTCTGGTGACGTCAGATTGACTGAGAGCTTTGATTGGCTCTGATTGAAAGAATAGTGGTTAGACAACGATGCTAGATGCATTGAGATCTAACCGCTTGTTTATCGATCAGCCAATAAGAGCTCGGCGTTATGAGATCATGAAAATCACCTGTGCAATAAGTAGGCAAACTTACGCTCAGCATTGACAAACACACTGTTTACAAAACAAGTCAGCGTTTTCCCACGCCAGGTGTGGACACTGCGCGTGCGCAGAAACCTGATTCTCGTGAAGTGAAGGGTTTGCGCGTGCGCAGTGCCGACAGAAGCGCCACCGCAGTGCCGTGACGTCAAAGAGTCAAGTTGGTAAGCAGCGATAAAGAGCAGGCGAGCTGGTAATGAATCGACATCTTGTAGACCCTGAGATGGGGAACAATAAAAAAACGGACGAAGACAACAAAATCTAAACTTTTTTTTCGTCCGTTTTTTTTATTGTTTTTCGTCTCAGGGTCTACAAGGTGCAGGTAAGGGTGGTGTATATATTTGCTCCTCTGCACGCGTATGGGGCGCGATTTTGTTCACCGCGAGATCGAGATCGAATTTGCCTCTCGAGGATTGGGTCAAGATTTCGTTCCTAGACGGTTCGCCTGCTAACACGATCGAAGACCGCTGTTTGTCTGCTACGATGCAACATTCGCAGACGGAAATAAGACAGGAAAACGCTGTATGTCGTCTGCTAACAGAACGGGGGCCAAAAACTGCTGATCGTCTGCTACTGTACCGAGCGCCGCGGCGAAGTGAAATTAGACGCAGGCTGAAATTCAAATCGCCCGCTATTTCACGCTGGAAGCCATTGACAGCCCGTGGTTCATTTACAAATCTCAAGTTGTCCTGCTGCCGTTCACAACCTCACGTTCACCGGTGGTGAAGGAGTACCAAGAACAAGTATATCGGAGGCTGCCAGAAATTTCTTGCTATGTGGTTGTTGGTGTGACGTTCTCACGAATTGTTTCCTGATTGTACGCTCGGGACAATATCAAAAATGTTTCATTGGTTGAATATGCGCAGGCTGCGGCATCACGTTCGACCAGCAGTAGAGAAGGCTCTCAATCTCACATTTACTAAAATCGGAACCTGTCGTCTTAAAAGAACACTTAAATGAAAAAAAAAAAATTAAAAAGCTTAAATGCGACGTTTTTGTTTCTTTTTGTTTTTGTTTTTTAAGAAAACAAAAGTTAGCATCATTTTTTCCGTTAGTTTTCATTTGCGTGGGGCAACCCTGCGTCTCAGGCTCGCCCATAATGAAAGGTGCTTATCTACCTAAGCACCGTTTCTCGGCTCTCATTGGCTGAAGAGATCACTGACGTGCGAACTGTTTGCTGTAAAACAGTTTCTCGCTGCCATAATAGTATTTTTAATGACAGTATTTTTGGGAGACAAATAATCTATATAGTCATTATTATTTTCAAAAATATCCTGAGCTCACCTTTTCCGCTTTGCTTCCGAATGATTATAAACATAGCCGCCGGCGCTCACCGCGGGCTCAACTCAGCCTTACCGAGCAAAGCTCGTTGAGCTCGGTTCTCTTTAAGACGTCCGAGTCGTTCTGCGTTTATGTTGCGTTTAGTGGAAGGTCTCCTCAACCGATCGAGCAAAACAACGGTCGTAAGTACGCGCCTTCAGAAGCGCTGTGCGGGTGTTTTTTCTCGTAGAGGGACTGGCTTGAGCCTAGCGTCCAACTTCAACCATTTTGCTTAATCTAGCATGATTTGTTCACTTGCGCGTGTTGATGCTAGATAAAAAAGTTATTTCCCCTGAAAACGGCCCCGCTGCTCTGTGAATTGGGCGACCGTCGTCATTGCAGCTGACGATTTCAATGCCGACAAGATACCTACACAGGTGAGGAGTTGCGAGCCATTTGGCTGGAGGCAATCGGGAGATCGGGTCGCATCAAATTTGTTCATGTATGTTGCCGTCATTTCGCTTCAAAATGCAAGCCGCTCTTTCCAGTGCACATGGCCTGCAAAAGCGAGCACCTCGAAATATGTTTTGTTTTGCGACAAAAGCTCAGTTTTTCTATTTGGTCTGGAGATCTATCTTGCGCTTTTTGAGTCCCACGGCGACTAGGAAGAAGGAAGTGACGTCAACAACGCAAAAAAACGCAGATTGGATGTTTCTTCTGCGGAAATTCGTCATCAGCGACTCTCACTAATCAATATCCAATCTGCGTTTGCTGCGTTATTGACGTCACTTCCTTCTCCATAGTCGCCTTGGGAGTCCAAAAAGCGCAACATAGTTCTCCTGGTCGCTTTTGTCTGCACCTAGTTACGCCCGTTTTTGATTTAACATTGGTTCTTATCGCCTTTTTGAGTTACAACATTTATGTAAATTACTCAATCTCTTAAATAAATTTCTAATAGCGTTTTAAACTGAATTTTCGGTCTATGGTCTTGTCATTTCGGCGTCTAAAGGATTAAAGGCTGATGTGGTCTGAAAGGCTGCAGGGTCCGAAGGGCTAAAGGGGTTTGAAGCGCTGAGGTGTTGCATTGGTTGAAGGAGTTTCAGGCGCTGAAAGGGCGCCGAGAGACATCACGGCTAAAGTGTTATTTCTGGTATGTGTGGGCGGGGCTTAGAGCGGGCGGTGACCTCCGCCGAAATTTCGTCTAACAGCGCATAATTTCCGCAATTTTTGTTTTTAATTTACAAAAGAAAAATACGTGTCTCCTTGAGAGGAGAAACGGCAGGAGGTATAGTTGCTCCGGCGCCAACTTCCTACCTTGGATAATGCTCTGTGGGCCTCGAGTTTGCACGCGCAGCCGAAACACGGTGGAGGGCAACGAGCGTGCAACGGAGGCCGGTCACTCGAAAGAGTGACCGGCCTATTTTGCCAGATAGCCAGGATTGACTAATTTGCCAGTGATTTTGCCAGTGAAGAGTGACCGGCCGTTATAATTTTGCCAGTGATTATCAAAGTCCCATTAAATAACATTTTTATTTATTCCAGTATCTTTTAAGGGGCTTCGTTATTAAAAGGGCAGTCCAGGAACCTGATGGCACAGGTGAGGAGAAGAAGCAACCAAATCGAGCGCTTTTAATGGCAGTTAGGTCATCCTCTATTATGTAAACGTGGCCTGAAATGTGCGGCCGTCAAACTGACTGTAATTGCAAGATAATAAAGCTTCAATTGAAGAGGCTTTCGGACTGCAGAGTAAAGTTTGCAGTTGGTGGAATGCTGCAAACGCCTTGCGCGCCTGATGAAGACGCAAAACAGTAATAAGATGAACGAAATAATTATTAACATTATATAAGGGATATCTCATTACCACTTAGTGATTGAATGTTTTAAGCCTTCCGTATTGAAAATTTGTCTCAGAGTCCCACCAAGATTTCTGAAAATTTTTGACGTACTCTTCAGATATGTTTCAGGGTCTGACATATCCGTAAAAGCTTTCTAAAGGGCCTGACGTACCCTTCAAGAATTTCTAAAGGGTGTAGGACATCCGTGATAGTTTTTCATAAATGCCTGTGGGGTCTGTCCCGATATTTTCACTGAAAAACCATCAAAATTGTAATAACGGGTCTGTAAGGGAGATCAGGATGTATCCGGCAGGGTGTACTGTAGTGTTTTTTTTTAAATATTATTATTTCAATTGTCATCTTTTTGTAAACGTGCTTGGCTTTCGGTACGTTTGAAACTAACCATGGTAGTGACGGTGACGCTTTTCAGCCCGTTGGCGACGAAGGTCGTCGCACGTGGGTGTTGATATATTTTATGCTGGCACTATTTGGCGCTAGGCAAAACACGCGTCTCTTTGCGGTTGGTGTCCGATCAACTCGTCGCCATCATGTTCAACGTAACAGCGCACCCGAAAAACTAACTCCAAGAAAACCAACACACAACGAAAAGTAACAGTCGCCCATGCGCCAACTAACAACTCTTGATTTGCCACTTCCCGTCAGCAATCGATGTCCGCTTCTCTTGTATTTTTCATCGCAACTCTTAGGCAAGTACGTCTTATCATTAGCTCAACCTCTGCTCAGAATAAATCACGCCACACAACAGACAGCGCGAAGAACGTTAGCAAAACGCTCCGCGCAGCCCCACGCGTACACTTAAGCGGAGCAAGGCACCGCCCAATATGTGGCTCACAGCGCATGCGTACTCTGCACCGTCCTGTTGGCAGAGCTCGGTGGCTCGGTAAGAAGGGCTCGTCGCTTCTTAACTTTGTCGAGTTGGTGGATCGAAGCGCCGGGAGTTTGAAAGAGTCCTTGTTCAAATTTTTTGAGTTTCTGGTTTTGATCGAATGCTCACGATCACAGTTTGGACAGAAGTTACTTGTGCTCGAGTAATTCAGCGAGAAGATTAAATCTTACCCGTGGAGTCGCCGGCCAGGTAGGCCTATATCTACCTAGCTGCTAAGACCTCGCTCGAACAGCGCTAGCGGCGCGAGCTAGCTCTTAGCCCGCTGCTAGCACGACAAGCCTCGAGCAGCTAGCGCTGGTTGGGCTTGTCAAAGTCGTAGTAGAGGAGGGAGGCCTTCGTACTGACGCCATTTTCGCGATGCTAGAAAACGGTGTCCACACGTAAACCAGCTTGTCCAAACAATTTGCGTCCTCGTTTACAGGAATCCTGCAGTGTGCGGGAACCCTATGAAAATCGACGGTCGGCTGTGAGGGACGTCGCTCTCCGGGCCAGTGGTGACGTGCCGCAGATCTTTGGAGTGGCGAAGGGCCGTTTGGGAGTCTGATACTCGAAAGGATAATTACAGACTCCAGCTGAGTCGCCGCCAGCTCGGGGAGCGCAATCTCGGCCGCCGCCAGCTCTGTCTTGAGCGGACTCGATGGAGCTGTACACGGATGGCTTCGTCGACCCTGGTCACCATCTCAGTAATATCCGCATGGCCGGCGAACTTCACCGGGTGCTTGAACTTCCGGGCGTCCGCCCTTCATGTGCGGCTGATTCGGGCTGACGTCCAGTTCATGGCTCGCAATCAGCGGGAGCGTCATTTTTATCACCTACCGCTTTTTGTTTTGAGCGCTGTCGATTCCCTTTGAGTGGTTCCAGAGGATTGACTTTTGAGCGTGCTGTGTGACGCCTAGATTTGGAGTTCTCTGTCACTTCAACGCAAGTACGCCGCTAAGCTTTATAGGCCTCGTCCCGATCATTCGCGCGGAGCGTGATCAAAACTGATGTGGTGTGTTGTTTTTGCTGTTGTTTTGTATTCTGGTTGCGAGAACCTGGAAATATATTTTTGCAACAAAGAACTCGGTTGTTTCTATTTAGACTGATCTGTTTTGTCTACTGCTGCTTGCGCCCGGGTTTGAGCACGCTTTTGTTTTTATCGTGTTCTTTACTTACAGTATGCATGCAAAACTCAATGTCTGAAATAGACTTGCCATGACGTATTAAAACTGCGTTTTCGACCTAGGCTTCACTCTCATTTGGGTGTCTAAAGGGCTGAAGGGATCTGAAGGATTGAGGGGTCTGATGGGTTAAAGAGGTTTTAAGGGCTGTAAGAGTCCCATTGCACACCAGGGCTGAAGTATTATTTTCAATGGGGTTCTGCGTTCTTATGGTTAATTGTTTCTTCTTGCCTTATTATTCTACTTTGAAGGAGATATACTAAATGTACTCGTTATTCTTTTTACCCGCGTTGAAATGTCACGAAGCCTTTTGAAATGTTTATGTTACTTCTGCCACGGCAATTTTCTTTTTAAAAGCAGGATAATAGACTGACTTGCTTCAGAATACAAATCATATGATCTCCTTCGCATTCAATATTCTATAGTAAAGTGGTAATCTGGGCGAGATTGCAAACATTAAATCCAGACCAAAGAGACAAGGACAAAGGGAAAGGAACAGTGAACACGGGCGCCTGTAAGTGTTTTGTGTTCCTTCCTCTTTTGTCATTGTCTCTTCTGTGTGGGATTTTTCATCATGTTCAGTATTCTATACATATAAAAACACACACAAAAAAATTATTAAGTTGCAGGCTTAGTCAGAAGATTTCTCTTTATCTTGAAAGATTTGATATCCTATATTCAAAACAGCAGTGTTTCCCATCCGTTTAATATAAAAAACTTATCTGCGAAATTTTTCTGATTACAGGTCGGTATTGCATTGTTCACTTATTGAGCTAGACCCTTGCAAGAGAAGTAAAAATTCCACAATTATATAATTTATAACTCGAGCCGTTTTCAATAATAAAGAAAATATTGGACATGCTTTAGTTGCTTTTTATTTGCAGTATTAAACAAGATCTTTGCGCTGTGGCGCTCTCAAGTTGCCATACGTCTTTCCGTGAAATGTAATATGGAACACCACGGCCCTTCTCGTTGACATCATCAGTCACTCTTTATTGTTCAAACTACGCTTTTCAGTTTACGTCACAAAAGTGAAAAGGAGGAAAATATTTCCGTCTCGAATCCATTTCAAACTTCCTACGTTTTCTTCCAAATGTACTGCCGCATATATGAAAATCCTCGGAGCGCGGAATGTGATGTGGTGCTCGCTTAGTATCGAACGTTAGCGATCACCCTTACGTGCACAATAAATTGAAATTTGTGTATACCCAAAGAGAAAAGTCTTGTCAACATCGGAGCTGGCAGGGTGTGTGTGCTGTGGGTGCGTAAGATAAAGCCAATAGTGACGTATCTCAATAAACGCAATGAAGATAAATAATTCACTTATCTTGTGAACGTGTAGTAGCGTTTGGGGACAAAGAAAAATTCAGCTCAATTCATTCCAAATTAATTTGCACGATTGTGTCAACTCACCACTCAAAGCATTGAAAATGTCAGAACATTTCTTGTTTCTATATTACCATAAACAACGCACTATAATAGCCATAGTACTTACGATGGGCCAGCTGAACAAAGAAACCACGCATAAAAACACCATTCACACTGCTGGACTAACAACTGTTTAATGCTCTTCCTTTTCTTTTCCTCTTTGCGAGTGATTGAAAACTTCTTTTTCTTTTTATCCCGTAATTCATAATTTCTTTTTCTTTTTTTTCTTTAGGTCACTTTTCGATTTTTTGCTTTACTGGTTTTTTGGCGTTTCCTCATCCTTTTTTAGGGGTGAGGCTGGCGCATTCTTCTTTCTTTTATCCTTGCCCGGACACCGTGGCTCCCCGCAGGAACGCTTCCTCCTTGTGGTCGAGTGCAACTGAAGGGGCACTAACACAGTCCTCTCCGTTGTCCTTGATGGCTAGGGCCTCTAGCAGTTCACGCGCGAAGTTGGTTTCTGTGTTTTCCCACAATGCTAAATTCGTGTAGTTTAGACTGAGAAAACGCCAGTAAAGCAAAAAATCGAAAAGTGACCTAAAGAAAAAAAAGAAAAAGAAATTATGAATTACGGGATAAAAAGAAAAAGAAGTTTTCAATCACTCGCAAAGAGGAAAAGAAAAGGAAGAGCATTAAACAGTTGTTAGTCCAGCAGTGTGAATGGTGTTTTTATGCGTGGTTTCTTTGTTCAGCTGGCCCATCGTAAGAATGACCCAACTAGCTCAGCTTAAGCCATAGTACTATCGACTACATTTATGATCGAATCGAAGTTTAGAAAATTGGAAAGGCTCCAAGAGATTATTGCTGCAAGTAAAGGCCATTTCACCTTCCTTCGTATGTGCGCTGCCATCTTGGAATCACGTGACGCGGCTGCCATAAGGGGATTTCAACTCGTCGCTCCGCTCTCCTCTCCACGCCTTGGCGAAGCCGTTATATTCGTGTTTCTCATCGCGTTTCTTGCCTCGCTTTGTAAAGCGACCTCTGCTGCTTATATTTGCTCAATAACTGTATTATATTATTGTGTGCATATCTTTTAATAGTTATGCACACAATTAGTGCTACAGTTATGCACACAAGTTATGCACACACATGTGAGCAGATTCAATGGACGACATGAATCACTACGTAGGCAGATTGAGTATGCAGATGACTCTAGGACAGCGTAACTTTTTAAAGGATAGTGACTTACGACAACGTAGGTTTGCTTAGGAATTATCATCGTATGAAGCCCCTACGTGTGCTTCCTGGAAGCATCGTGCATTGACTTCATAAGGCATTAAAAACAGTTGCTTTTGACTATATATAGGATACATAAGATAGGCCACGAATGTTTAACTTGTATTTTATACGATGATCGAGATAAGGGTAACCTCAACATTAGGTGATTTGTTTGTTTATATTATTCCACCTAAGTGCACTAAATGTTCATAAGTTTTGCGACAAAAAATATTCGCTGGATCGCTTTATTTATAAATTTAAAGGAGCCACACCCAATACTCCATCGCATGTCTACAATCATTCAGGTGCATTAATTATTTTCTTCGGGTGCCAAAATTTATTTAAAGTGACTAATTTGAACACAAAGAGTTGGGACTTCCCGGGTTAAAAAGAACCTGCAAATTGAGAGCGCCTGGGGACCGACGCAACGCCGAAAACAAAGACAGTCAGTATGGAAATCATCGAGTGCAGCGTTGTTGTCGATTTTGAATATGGATTTGATTTCAGTGGCTGCCCTATTGAAAAAGACCTTTCAGCCCTGATGTGTTCTGGGACCCTACTAGACCTTCAAGACTTCAGCACTTCAAACTTTAGCCCTTCAAACTTCGAGACTTCAGACTTCAAGACTTCTGACTTCAAGATTTCAAACTTCAGACTTCAGACCTTCGGCCTAACCCTTAGCCAACATACCTTAGAAATGCAGCTTTCCGGAAAGCCGCGGCAGATCAAAATGTGTGTAGAGCGTTTACTCAAACTTGCGCGCAAGCAGCTGCAGACAAGTGATCAGACCAAATAAGGACAACCGAGTTGTTTGTCGCAAAAAATATATTTCGAGGTACTCACAATGCCGCTGGGTAAATTCCTGAGACGTATGGAAGTTCAACTGATAAAACCGAACAGATGCACCCCTCGGAGTGGAATTCAACGGCGACCTCGAGGGCCCGAAACACACAGAGCGCTTCAAGGGATGAGCGCGGTCGGCGCGATGCTACACGGACGAGTCCGTCAAAACCGACCTCGCAGGCCCAAAACACAAAGCGCGCTTCAAGGGATAGGCGCGATGCTACACTGACGAGTCCGTCGACCACGACGCACGCACAGTAACAGCCGCAGCACGGTGTCGACAAACTTCGGAGCACGAGCAGCGAGAGCGCCTCTCCTTTGCACGCTCGGTGACGGCCGAGCTGGCGGCGCTTCGCCGGGCACTGTCCTTGGCTGAAGCAGAGAGTGCGCCTGACCGCCTGGTAATCCTGAGCGACTCAAAGGCGGCACTGACCCAGCTCGCCAACCTGGAGCGTGCACCACCGCTCACCAGAGAGTTGGCGAACGCGGCGATCATGTTGCAGCACCAAGAATGGAGAAATGTCTTCCAGTGGCTGCCGCCCCATTGCGGCATTCGGGGGAATAAGAAGCCGGATCGCTTGGCGGCTTCATCCCAGGCCGACGACGCTTGTCCGACCTTCAGCGTGGCTGCGTTCTCGGACGCACGACTCCTGGTGAGTAGGAGCCATCCGTGTGCACCACCCAGATATCGAAAACAGCCCCGTGCCGCCCAGACTTCCGAAGAACCTACCGAGGAAAGTCGCCGCAGGAATGCGCAGACTTCGTTCGCACAAACAGCGCCTTCACACGAGCTCACCGAGCGCCAACAGCCGACAGGAACAAAGACTTTCCCGCCGACCTACGACCGTTGCCACCGGCAGCAAATTGACCAATCCGGACGCGGGGATGTCACAGCGACTCTAATTTCAAGGCGCCCCTCCCAGTCGGGCGATGGTAAAAGCAGACTACTTTGCTTTCGGGGCACTCCACATTCCGGATGCCGTGGTCTGCGTGGTCAAACCCCCTCTCCCAAAGAGAAGGAGGGATCTTGGCAGTGCGGGGGCGAGAGCGGGGGTGCGGCTGGGATTTGCTTCGGCAGCCCGAAGACACGTTTGGAACCCGCGATCTTTTGCCGGCTAAAATGCCGGCAACTTCTCAATGAATCGCATTTTCAACGCTCCGTTTCTGAAACAACAACCAAGCGCTAATGGCCCTTGAATTCGTAAATGTTGAAACGCTGTATACACGCAGACGGTGCTAGGAAATGTAAGTAAAAATAAGCAATACGTATAAGTCCATCTGCTGTCCGTCGCATATGTCACACATTTCGGACCGGCTTAGCTTACTTTTGTTGGGCGGGCGGCTGGGCCACAGGGTAGCCAACTCCGCACCGCCGAATTCTTGGGGCGAAATCGTTCGATAAAGCTAGCTCAATAGACTTCTATCTGTTCTCAATTGGCGGTGATATGTGCGCATCGTTTGCACTCAAATAGTTTCAATCAAAGCAATATTCGCTTGCAACTGCGTCTACAGAATGAACCGATATAAAGAGCGAGACAACCGGTTTACGCACTCGCGTCACCGAAGCGGTCTGCCGATGAACAGAGCACGTTTACGCACTACCGTCTTGGGATGAGTTCTACGAGGTCCTCCTGATAATGTCTGGTGGGTTTC
Organism: Ixodes ricinus; assembly: GCA_037355805.1. Classification (NCBI taxonomy): domain Eukaryota; kingdom Metazoa; phylum Arthropoda; class Arachnida; order Ixodida; family Ixodidae; genus Ixodes; species Ixodes ricinus. Next base: position 95,470 of record JAZHYW010004557.1, read on the forward strand.
ACAGACCTTTTAGAACGGTCCTGAAAGGCCACACAGACCCTTTAGGACGATCTTGAAGGAACGCACACCTCTCAGAAAGATATCTTGATGGGCCCCACAGACCTACTAGAGGAGTCTGGTGGGCCCATCAGATATTTCAGGATATCCTAAAAGGCCTCTCAGAGCCTCACAGAAAATCCTAGTGGGCCTCACAGACATTTTTTCAATAGGGTGGTGATGCAGATATGTGCAAAGCGCATCAGTTCAGTTTCAATAAATAAAAATTTGTCCACATAAGTCAACGAAGTGGTGCCCGGCGTTTGCTCGAGGTAACTTTTCTTGCGCCATTTATTTTAATTTCGTAATTTTTATAAAAAATAAATGTCACAGTTCACTTGACTGGCCTGCCGCTTATCTTATGTCTTGAGCACGGTGTAAGGAAATGTATAACAAATAACTTATTTCACTTTGCGAGCATTGTAAATTGTTGTTAATGAATACTTCACAAGGGACGATAAAAGGGCCGATTTTTTCCAAGGCCTAGGATTCATTATCGAAATACATTTGTGTACTTAATTTCTTTAAAACAAAAACAAGCTAACAATTTTTGAAAACCGGACAACTGTCGAAAAGGGGACAACACAAAGCGTTTCGTTTGAGACGTTTTGTGTGTTGTCCTATTCGTCCGTCGTCTCTGGTTTTCAAAATGTGTGACATCAACCAGCTCGCCTGCCTACTTACTTTATCTTCAAAACAATTTCACTTCTTTTTTTCTAGACAATCTGCCTAATTATGGGAGCCTTTTTGAGCCTGCTAAACTATAAAATACTTGGTGTCCGCAAAAAATAAATTAGTGCGCAGTAAATTTGCGAGTTTATCTGTTTTTCTGAATTCAGCACGTTGCTAATCCAGGTTGTTGACCTTCTCGTTTCCTGTGGCCGAAATTAACGAATGACCTGGCCGCAGTTAACGACGAACATGACCAGATACATGATAACTTGTTTGTAAAAAAAAGAGTCATCATTTTGACGTAAGAACACTATATAGTCTCCATAGTAGCTCAGTACCACTGTCCCATTCGTTGTATGCTATAACGGACATAAAAATAACAAAAATATAAGCGAAAAGAACATAAAACACCGACGCAGCCGCGAGTGCGCTGAAACCCAAACCAACCAAATTGAAGCCACTCAATGGCGGCGGGTGCGTCAGCGCCTTCTATCCATAGGTCAGGTAACTACTGAGATGACAAGGTCTATACCTGCTGCGTGGTCTGCAATGATCACGAGATGTAAAGGAAATCACCACATGTGGCAGGCGAGTTTGTTTCAATTTACGAAGCCGACAATTAGCCGATACGGAAACAGTATAAAGTAGTAAAATAATACGTTTTGGGGACATTATTACATATTACAAGACCGCCGATTGCCGGCCATTTTGATAAAAAGAGCGGCGCCATTATGATTACCATAAAAAATTGCGGCAGCCCTGTAAAAGTAAGTTGAGCAATGGCGAAAGATGAAAGCACACACCAACAAGACAGTGAAATTTCTGATAGTTTTATATACGACCATTAATCGTCCTCAAAAACTTTCCCGTAAAAAAAAAAGAAGAGGAACATCTTTAAACATTAGCAAAAATAAAATTTTGGAGAAAAATAACGACACAGTTTCGTGGTTAAGTACAAGAGCACATTCGGGGAAAATCCTATAGTTGGATTATTGTTTGTTCTGCAGCTTTATAAATAAGACCGACAAAATGGTTTTAATGATGCTGTACCTTTCCCCTTATTTGGTATGGAACACAATCGTAACATCGCGCACGGAGGTTAATTCTTCATGTAATCAAGACCCGGTACGCTTGCAAGAATGTCTGTTAAAACGTTACAAAAGTTTTAAGAAAGATTGCATATCATGATCGCCGGCACATTACACAGCCAAGTCTTCATTGATTGGAGGTTTTTTCTTCCACGGGTTCAAAGGTAACGCATTGCGCTAATTTTTTTGTATTTCTTCTTGGAATTTGGCTTGCAACCTAATACCTTTTTGTGTATCTTTTTCGAGGCTAATACTACCACTAGTAATTCGTTTAAGTGATAATGATGAACTTGTTGCATGACAAAGAGTTTTCTTAAAACTTCGACTTATAACAATTTTTTTTGTAAACTTGAATAGAATTTTAGTTTTTAGATACTTATGATGGAGCGTTACGGTACAGCGAAGCGCCGTCTGCTCTACGGTTGGACATTGAGCGTGCAGATCGCCCCAAGTTGCTTAATGTCGCCCAGACTCTTCATTCGGCATTGCTCGTCTTCAGTCCATGCACTGTAATACCTGACAATTGAAGACGTGCAGGCCGTGGCTTATCATAGCCACGCGTTTTTCTTCGGGCTTTGGTCTTCGGGGATCTTCTCGACTGATGCAGCAATATCATTGACTTCGGGCCAATAATAAAATGTTCGGGTTTCACCGCGCCCTCCGTTCCTTAATCCGTCGGCAACTACAGTTAGTAGAGTATTATGTCAACAAAATTGGGTGACCTTGTTAGAGCAGGATTACAATGAGTCGAGCCGTGTATTTGCTGAAAGCCAAGTGAGTTACATCAAAAATAAAGAATTACGAATGAATAAAAAAACGTTCTGAATCGTCATCTTGCCATCAGATGGTAGAAAGCTCATGGCTGAGAATACATTTCTTCCACAGTGTTTAAAGCTCAAATTCCAAGTATGTCTCACTGTAAAAAACATAGAACTCGAATAAATATCTCGAGATGGAGGCTTGGGCTTGTCGGTAATTCGTAGTAGGAAGCTACAACACAAACTCACAAAGAAACAACAGGGGACACTCAACGGCCTTCGTATATTTCGTGGGTCTCCCTGTTCTGCCCCTTCCTTTTGCTCTGTTGATTCATACTACTGCGAATAAACACGCGAGGTATTGGCTTCCCTACCGAAAAACCCAGTATAACTTTTCGTTATCTGTATTATGGAACTGGAGATGTATCTGGATTTTACCTAAATTTAATATTTTCAGAAATTATTCCTTTGTCTGCAAACTGGGTTTCCGGTACCCAGAAACAGATTTCCGGTTTCATAATCCAGACAGTGAAAAGTTATACTGTATTTCTCGGTAGGCTACAATGGAGTGTACAAAACATGCTACCGAAATTTCCTAAAAAAAAAAAGTCAATATTGCGTTGCATATTGAACCTGCTTACCGCTCCGGGTTGTCCTCGCTTGACTCGCCTGACCGGTTCATTATCGTGGGGTAACATTGCACAAGCGACGAAAAGACATACATTTAATGACGAAGTATTTACAACCAGCACCACGTGTAGTCACGAATAGCCGAAGAATCGCAGAGAGTGTCGTCCCCCGAGCCTCTTATCGTCACTCCATAACCAATCAAACTGTGGCATGGCCGATTGCAACGCAGATCCAATCGCGAAGCAAGCAGCGCGAGCATAAACAACCACACCTTGCGTGTCTGAAGTTATCAGTGGCCATACACTCTTTAAGGATAAAGCTAGTAGTATTTACTAGAGGAAAGCTAGTAATTGCTTGTCACATATGTTGCAGGGTACCTAGTGGCCGTAGGTAGTAACGGTCAAGCTAGGAACAGTTACTCGGTCAAGAAGTTAGTAACGATTATTACCCAACCTGGTATACTTCACTAAGTATCAGTAACCAACGTAGTATCTTTCAGCGCTCTTCCTGTTCACCTCTCCGTCTTAGTATTCGTCTTTATTGTGCGCTTTCACTACTTTTCAACATGCATAACCAACTCGCCTGCGTCGCTGCGTTAGTTCTTTTACTACATTTAGCTAGTAACTGGCACCAACTCTCACAAGACTTAGTAACCGCTACCCGCACGCAGGTGGCTCTAGTGAACGTAAAATTAAAGATTGACAAAAAAGATGAAAGACGTTAACAAATCTCTGTAATGCGAAATTAAAGCGCAGCTCTTGAGGAAGAGAAGGGAGGGTACGGAGAGGAGGGTATACCGCTTTTCTCCTCCGTACCCTCCCCTCCTCCTCCTCCTCTCCTCCTCCTCAATCCCATCTTCTATTCTCCTCCTTTAATTCCAATTTCCCCGCTAAATATAGCGGGGAAAAGGGTGTCACTTGACTTGGTGCCACGTCACCTCAGAACAGATTAAGTTTCTCCGCTTGATTTAGCGGGAAAATTGACGTCACGTGACCTTAACACCAATTCGATTCCCCGCTAAATTTTGTGGGGAATTGAATTGGCGGTATGAGTCACAATACGTCAATTTTCCTGCTAAACCTAGCGGAAAAACTAAATTTGTCCGCTAAATCTAACGAAGAAAATAAATTTCCGCGCTAAATTTAGCAGAGAATTAAATTGGTGTTGAGGTCACGTGACTACAGTTTCCTCCTGCAAAATTTAGCGTGGTTACGCCGACGTTGACGCCAACACCGACGCAGCGAATCACGGAAACGGGCGCCTAAGTGCTGCCCTCTAAGAAAGTATTATTCCTGAGATGAGTTTTTTTTCACGTTGTTTACTTATACGAATTATATCCGATTGGAATAGCCTCCACCCCAGCATCACTAATTAAGATTCACTTGAAAACTACCTGCACCGGCTGGCTGTCTTTATAGCAAGCGACTTGCTCATCATGTCGAAATGTATTCATTTATATATATTTCTTTGTAACCTTCTCCTACGATTCCTGTTGTCAGAACGGCTCACTGGTCGTTGGTTGATGAAGTCAACAACAGCGTTTATCTACAGATGTTTACATTATGAATTACCGGCATCATCCTCTCTTGGCCAGGCCTCCATCGTCCGTCTCGTGCATTCTTTTTCTCGAGATCCCGCTTCTTTGTCTTTGTAGGGATGCCCGCTTTCAGATAATAAGTTTCAACAGTGCCCCTATGTTTGGGGTAGCAGTACTGTAAAATAAATAAATAAATAAATAAATAAAACTGAACACTTGCACACGTATTATGCATCTGATACAAACAAGGAGTGAGAACACAGATGATACACACGCACAAGACACAAAAGCAACGACCCGAACCAAATCGCTGCTGCCCATAGTTACCCACGCGTGTTTTATACTGATCTTTTGAATGGAGTTGGTTGTTCAGCGACCACCTCGTCCATGAACGATGTTTCAAATACGGTGCTGCTTTCGCATCAATATACTTCTCCAATGTTATTTCTCAACATTCCAAGGAATATATCTCTTACTGAGAAGTGACGGTACACAAAGTGATTATTTGCGACAGTCTATAAAAGAGCGTCCCCATAGATTCCCAGCAGCCGTGTTACCACTTTCCCGCTTAGAAGCTGCAGTTACTCCTTGTCATGCGTTTCAGGTCAGTAAATAGCTAGTAAAATGTAGTAATGGTCAGAAAAAGGTAGTAGTTGCTGCACTTCTAACTTTTTACAACCAATTGCGCGTTTGAGGTGGTAAACTTAGTACAAATATGCGAAGAAAGCAGAGGGATAGCTGTATAGCACGTTAGTGACTTTCGGGTGGAATGGTGCAGTCATGTACCTGAGAGCGGAGGTGCGACGTGGTTAATCTCTAAGCCGTCGTGGTTGTGCGTAGTTGATGCCAAGGGCGACTGTCACCAGTGTTCGGTGAAGTAAGTGGGCAAGCGCCGTGAAAGTTCCTAAAACCATTCAACAATACGCGTGGCAACCGGATACTGCCAAGCAGGATTTCGCATAACCCGAGTAATGTTGAAAACAAGTCTTTCAAGCAGACGACGGGAGCCTTTCCCTTTGGTGCGTTGTTATTGGGGGGATGCGGGACTTCCCTGTCTTTCTCTCCTTGAGGCCGACGGGAAAACTCGACTTCCCTGGCCTCGCGCCAATAGCGGAGAGAAGGGTTTTCCATAGCGGCGTGACGACAGTCCACGAGGTTGAAATCTGCTAAGTGTCGCACGTAAAGCCATCGATTTAAAATATAGTAACAGTCGAGAAGAGGTATTAACTTCTGCAGTTGCTAGCTTTTTACTAGCTTGTTTTTAAGTGTGCGTAATGATCGAAGCCTGTGAACAGCCTTTTCTATCTTCAAATAACGTCATCTTTGAATGCTTCTTTTGAGATTAAGTCCAGACGCAGACGACACTACGAGGCAATGGGACCACTCAAGCAGCGTCAAAAGCGCAAGTCACTATAGGCCTCTCGGTTTATGATTTGGTTCAGCGATGCAAACACCATGAATGATTGTGCGCTTTTAACATTGCCTGATTGGTCTCATCAGGCCGTAGCGTCTGCTGCATCTGAACTTAAAGGTGCACTAGAGACGTTTCCGAGATCCTCAGTTCTTGGAGATCACTCTATGTTACGGCCTCCAAGCATCCTAGAAATCCTAAATTTATGCTTGTGCGACGTATATTTTTCTACTAAAAATGTGATCGAAGTTCGTGCCGCGGCCATTTCTGAGCGAAAACCTCTGCAGCACAGAATTCAGAGGAGGCACCGGCGGTGTGACGACGGCAGACATGCTACACGTTACCTCAAAAAGTAACTAAATACCATTACTCGTTACTCGCTCAAAAAGTAACTAAATACGTTACTCGTTACCAATTCTCAAAAGGAACGCTTGAGTTACCTCAAAAGTAACGAGTTACTCCACGTTACTTTGACCACCAAATACGCAACTGCTTTTGTTTCATGGTTTATTGTTTTCTTTTAGTAGTCGTTGCACTTAAGCAGTGAGTGCCTCGCCAAGCTTTCATCGGTCAGGTTTCCCCGCTTCCTTGAAAATACATGCCCGGCGAAGCCGAAGAGTCGTTCCACTGACGCGCTTGAAAGAACGGCAGTGTTGTGCTTCAGGAAGAGCTGGTGAATCTTCGGGAACTGCGCCTTGATTGAGGACCGCGGGTAATGGGTTTTGTGCCTTCCCGTGTTCGCAACCTCCGGGTTTACATTTGGTCCGTACTCGGTTCTAAAAGGTTCAACCAACGAACCTTATTGTGTTCTCTGGGTGAAGGATATTTCCAGCTGTAGAGTTCAGTACAGCAACGTTTATCGCTGGACACGTCAGTCGAACTGTTCGACTGACGTGTTCAGCAAAAAACGTTACTGTACTGTCATACTGTTTAATTGTTTTTCGGGTTGCCCAACTACCGTTATCGCAATAGACGCATACTCAGGCTCGAATTAAAACAGGCTGTTAAAATTTCGTTCTACACGTTACTCCTCAAAAGTAGCGAGATACCATTACTCGTTACTGGGCCTTAAAAGTAACTAAATACGTTACTCGTTCCTTTTCTAGAAAAGTAACTAAATACGTTACACGTTACCGAAAGTAGTAACTAAGTACAAGTAACTCGTTACTTGTAACGCGTTACGTACATGTCTGGACGACGGGCACGTGTCAGCCAATCGCAAGCCGCCTTTTACGGAAACGCGGGTTGCGATTGGCAGACGCACGTCCGTCGTCACACCTGCCGGCACCTCCGATGAATTCTGTGATCCAGATTTTTTCGCTCAGAAAATGTCTTGGCACGAATTACGATCGCATTTTCAGTAGGAAAACAGACGTTGCACGGGCATAATTTTTTGATTTCTGAGATGCTAAGATCCCGTAGAATGAGTTATCACAAAAAAGACAGACCATCTCAGAAACAGTCTTGAGTGCACTTTTAAGGTGAAACAAAGAATAGGATAGCGTCAACTCAGCGATTAGGCTCGAGCCCGACGCCTAGCGTCGTTCGACTCATTGATTGGTCGCGTGTCTCAGCCGAACGCTGATGCGGCACTCGTGTTCCATCTGTGTTTGCTGTCGATCTCACCGCGGTAAGGTCACAATGCAATTGAACGATATATCATTATTCTAGGCGGTATTATCCAGTCCGCTTAGCATCTTGGTTGCCAGCAGTTAAAATGCCTCTGGTTTGATGTTTATCACTTTTGCAGAATTTGGTTTCAAATGAAAATAAATATTTCGTTTTCTGTCTATTTGGTGTGGTCTATGCAGATTCGTGTGGTACTTATTACCTTGTAATCAATTACCTTTTGAGTAATTTTGTAATTATTGAACTCCGTTTATTATGTAGTAATTACAACAGTAATTTGATTATTTTTCGGAAGCACTAAAATGACTTGTAGCCGTTACTTTTTTCCCCTCACGTTTCTAATGGCGCCCCTTGTTCGGACGAGTTTCCAACAATAGATTTTTGAACCTAGTGTCCGACAGGAGGACAGTATAAGAAAATAACAAGATAATTAGTTTATAAAACAGTGATTCAATTCCAATCATGGACAGAACGAAGGACCCATTTTCAAACCGGCGAAAACAATGTCGTTTCAAAGATCTTGAAGTATTCCATGAAGTAGCGGTTACTTTCTCAAGTAATGGCCAATAACTATGCTGCTCAAGTAATCAAGTATTTTAATTTAACATTTTGTAAGCAAGAGTAATTATATTTTAATCTGTTGTTTTTTTCAGTAACGTGTACATGACTGGTATTTCTTGTACACGTTACGGTTACTTTGATGTTATAAGACTTCACTTGTAACGTTTGCAATATAACGTTATTTGAAACGGGTGCACTGCGAAGAATCTTTTTATTTAACAAACCTGTAAAAAATCGTACTACCTTCCCTGATTTGATTTTGAAAACTTCGGCCGTAAACGCATCGTGAAAGACAATATAATTCAAATTTACATGAAGAACTAAGATATGTTTATTGCATTAAATATTTGTAAACAAACATCGCTTATGTTTTACATCATCCTGCTAAACAAGCCGAGGAAGGTCTATTTTCGGATGTGCTGTAGCTTGAGATTTATAGCGCTAAAATATGAAAAGGTAAGCTGTACATAAAAAAAGTCGAATGTGAAGAACTTTTTAAAGCAGTGTGGGCACAAGGGGTTAGAAGGAAAAAATGAAAAATATGCGAGAAATTATATACCTGCCGAAAGAACAGACATCGGCAAGAACGATTGCGTGTTCTAAAGAAACGTTTGTTTCTTTTGCATCTTCAGTGGCGCTTGCATCTGCACAATTTCTGCTCACGCCTGAGCAGCACTAAGCGCGTTGCGAACTCGAGCAGATGTTATTCCATCTTTCTACCTTCCACTTGTTTTTGTCCCTTTTTATTCCATAGTCAACTTTGCATATTTTTCTTATGAGTTAATATAAGTTTTTTTTTTCTTCGTACAGTTGAAAAGACTGGATTTTGCAAATCTATAATCGAGTAAGCGAATCCTTAGAAAGAGGCGTTTGCACCCTTGAATTGCTTCAATCAATAAAATCAGGTGGGGCTTGTGTCGTATTAAAAATCTCCGAAGAAGGTATAAAAATGCATTCCACTTTCTCGGCCAGGCTTTCCTCTTAGTGTTTGCATGGCGTATTCTGGAAAGCATAACTTCTCCATTGAATATCGTGGAGTCGAATTTAGTTGTCTGAATTTCGACAGCTGAGATTGCATATTCTGACGACAGGTAAAAAAAAAAACACTGATTGTGATGTAGCACAGAAGTAAAATTAGTTTGGTAGTCAACATTTTACTTCGATTTCGGCCGATGTCGATACTGCTACCCCAAATTAATCTCTTGTTTTTTTGTTGTTGTTATTTTCTCTTTTAACCATTGTTTGATTTTGACTTCAAACCGCAGGATGTAGGGTTTCAATCCGGTGTGGTACCTTCCCCATAAAGACTTTGGGGCATCATTCATAGCCTGAGTTTTTTTGCAGCGTAAAACGCCAATAAATCCTTTTTTAAGAGTTGAAACTTTTTTTATCCTTTTACAGCGTCGTTGCTTCTTAATCTGCCAGTTCGTCCGTTTCCTGCTTAATTTATATTTAGCGGAAAAATATACATACGTGATCCAAACACAATATAGGTTTCCTCGCTAAATATAGCAAAAAAAGTGTTGGCACGTCAGATGATGTCACGACACAAGACCTATGCACCATTTCAGTGAAGAAAAGCTCCAGGAACTTGGCCCGGCTGATGCGCTACAGGCTCCCGTAGTCCTCCAGATTCATGTCAAGAAGCTTCTGTCAAAACACGTCTAGCCCGCCGTGATTGTTCCTGCAGGTCTATTCAGTCTCTCCTGCAGCAAGACCTTTTTCTTCGGCTATGGTGTACTGCTGTGTTGTGTGCTAGAGCGCGGTCCCCGAAGACATCAGCAAACAACCCTCTTCGAGCCCAGGACTCTGTTGCTCTTACGCCGAGGCTCACCGAGCAGGACCATGCTTGCGCTATGCGTTGGCGCCTTCGCGCCTAGCCTATCACGTTATTCGTTGCCGCTTGGCACGTTACAATGGCGCACATTGATTTTCTTTTCTTTTTTTAGATGAGGTGATAGCACTGTGCCCGTTGCTATAAACGTCGATTTTGCTCGTGGACAACTGTACCAGATAGCGATGTTGGCGTTTCGCAGCATTGTGTTGTCTCCAATAGGTTTGATCCATCCTCACTCTCGTCTCCTCGTTGTCTCCTATACGTGTATGTGCACTGGGGAGACCGACGATCCGCGGGCGTGTGTCAAGTAATTGATCCGTCCGCGGATCGGTTCGTTGTGTGAATCTACTTTTGGAAGCCGACTGCTTGTCCCGGTATTCGGGGCGTCATTGTCAATGAACTTTTGTCCGCACCTATAGACAAGGTGAACGCGGAGCACAAATTGGACACGACAGCATGCATCAGCGTTCGACCGAGGCTCGTGTTCAATTGGAGGAAACACGAGTGCAAGTCGAACGATGACGCGGCACTCGTGTTCACTCAGCTCCCGGATTGGACTCCTTTATGTGACGCCGAAAATTTATCCCTGCGGGTTGGTTGTCTCGGAAGTGTCGCATCAGTTCGCCTTCGGTGCAGCAAACTTGTCCGCTTCTCTCTACCGGTAATGGCCGATTCCCACGACGGACTAATCCGCGGACGTAGTGATCACGTGACGACATGTCCGCGGATCGTCCGCCTCCCAAGCGCGTCCACACGGAGGAGACAACGAGCGGACAACAGCGAGGACGAACCGAACCTCTTCGCGATCCCCGTGCCGCGAAACGTCGACATCGCACCATACGGCACCGTTGTCCAAGAGCGAAAGCGACGTTTGCAGCTACAATGGCGACGCTAGCGCGAATAAAAAAATCAACCAAAATAGTTGTATCCCGTTGTGTTGTATTGAAGGAAATAAAAACCTGATAGCAGAGGCAAAGGAAAGGGGATACAAGTTTGCATGGCAAACGAACGGCAATATCTTCATGCGAAAAGTGGAGAGGAGACCGCGCCATAAAAATTGTATTTCAGAGTGATCTCGACAAAACAATCTGAAATGACTGACACGACATATGAGTGTTTGTATTGCAACCAAGATCATTCCTAAAAAAAAAGATCTTGGTCTTTTTACTTGAACGTTACAAGTATCAAAAATAAACAGGATGAAAATGTTACGTATGATAGCACTTTAGGTTTTCACTTTGAAATTGCTGCTTGCGAATGGCTGAGTCAGCATAGTGCTCGACTCCCACTCCGCTGGCTGGGGTGTAATCCTCGCCAGCGCTTGTCTTTTTCTTTTTTTTTTTGCATGACTAGAGTTTTTTAGATGACTTGAAATCTTGTTTGTTCGAGCTCAAAACTTTTAGATACGCACTCACTTACAAAAATGAGCTTCGCGTGGCTGCTTGAGGAAGTCGTCCTTCCGTCGCCGTCAAAGTATTATTTTGTTACTTTTTTGTGTTTCTGTGCACAAGTTCGCCGCATTATACGTTCATTCTAAGTTTTATTAAGGAGGTTTATGTTTTTATTTGTGACAATATTTTGACTGAAAGAAACTGGGCAGTATAGTGATGGTGACAAAGTAACGTTTCTAGGTTATAAGAGTAAAGAAAATTTTAGGTCAAACTTAAAAGGAGGGGTGCGTCTCAGTGTATATTTCTGAAGACACTCGTTATCATGTCATTTAAACAGTCAGTGGTAAGCGTCATTACGAATCAACTGTTGCAACATGCGAGGGATTGATAGTTGCTGCTAATACCATTCACGTTTGGGGACAGTATGGGAAATCATAAATTGCGGAGAAAACTTTTTCAGTATACTATTAACTTGAGTTTAACATTCATACTAATAGGTGTTTTAAAAATCAATATATCTATTTCGCATTCCTCGTGTCGACAGTTTCTTGGCTTTATTAAATTGTTGCGGTTTACCAATGTAATTACTGCTTCAAAAAATAACTTGGGTAGCACGACTCTAATCTATTTGTGTATAACTAGCTACACGCAAAGTGAAACAGTTTGTGGAATATATTTTCATACTATACAAGCTATCACTTAGCAATGTTTAGCTTTCTTCCTTCTTGGCGAAAAACAACACCTTCCCTTCTGTCATCTGCAACTGCTCTATAAGGCCTATAATTCACGCAAAGATAAGTAACTTTTACAAAATGATATTCAATGTAATTTGGGATGATGTATACTGTGAGAAAAATCCTAGTACAGGTTATGACATATTTGTAACTGGTATCAAAGAGTGTTATGGTGGAGCGTTCTCAATTAGAAATTGTAAACAAGGCTCGAATATATTAAAACCTTGGATAACTAAACAAATATACGTAATAACTAACCTTAGAAATTAAATGTTCGATGCATCTATTAAAACGAAAGATAAAGATCTTAGATGTGAATAAAAAATACACGGAAATTAATTAAATGCAGATGTCAGTAAAGCTCGTACACAGTACTACGGGAACAAATTTTCTTCAATATATATTGATCCCTCAAAATATAGAACAACCTGGGGAGCGCTATATCTTGTCTTCGCAATATGCTTCCTACTAAGCATACGACTGATGATGTTTTGTACTCTAATTCCTTTTGGCTGACTAGTTTAATGCGCATTTTATTACCTGTGGCGCGTCCCCCGGTTGATATTCATCCAGCAGAAGATTTGATACTTATATGTCTGCAATTACACCATCGAGTTCAAATTTTTCTTTCACCTGTGACCGAGCCAAAAATAACAAAATTTCTTGTTACTTTATAAATTACTACAGCTGCCGCATATTGCGTAGTCAGAGCAGCGCCTATCAAAGCAGTTTCCCGCTTCATAAGTCTTCCCTTGGCACATATCTGCAACATTTTCTTCATCTACAAGCGCATTTCCTTAAAAAAATTAAACTCACCAGTGTTTGCGTCATACATAAATCTGGCCCGCGTGACGATGTAAGCAACTATGCACGTCAATTTCAGCGTTGCCTTTATTCTCTAATCTATTAGAACATGTGATCAGTGTCCGGTTCACTCATTGTCTTGGAGCAAGAAGCGTAGTTGTAAAGCAACAGTATGGTTTTCATAAAACAAAGTCGACAGAAATGACCCTGCTTAATATAAAGATACCATATTAATAATTTTGACATTCAGCTATACACCTGTAGGAATTTTCCTTTAAATTTCATGAAAGTATTTGATTTTATTAAACACGAAATTCTCTTAGAGAAACTTTGCGTTATGGTGTAAGGGGTACAGCTTGTGACTTTTGCAGTTATTTATCCGACGGTCACAATTAGTAAACATCAATAAATTGGAGTCGGAATTGAGAGAAATAAAATATGGCATAGTTCAAGGATCCATTCTGGGACCATTACTATTTCTTTAATATATTAACGACATAGCAAACGTACCTTTTCCAGCAAATATTATACTTTATGCAGATGATGCGAATGCTTTCAATGCGGGTAAAGATATTGGTTTTATAGAGAGCTTATCAAATATGTGGCTGCAAGAACTAGGACTCTTTAGAAACCAACCAACCAACATTAAGAAAAAATATATGATTTCAAACCACATACGAGTTATAAGCTACTTTGCATTCAATTCTAAATATACTTCAATAGTTCAAAACTTGAACAAGTGTCCTCATTTAAATTTCATGGGTGTCTGGTTCTGATTAAAGTCTAACCTGGACAAATCATGTAAATCGGGTTTATTCTAATATACACCAATTCATTGATATCTTACATTGGCACAAGCGTCTCCGTCCATGCTGGCTTAAGTGTCAGCTGTACTACAGCCTAGTACAATCCCATCTTCATAATTGCATAATAATCTGGGGTACTACTAAAACCAATATAGAAAGGCTGTTTGTTTACCTAAAGAAGACAGTTCGCTGCATTGAGAATCTCTAATTTACCGATCACACAGCCCCATATTTTGCGAAATACAGACTTTTAAATGTTGCACAACTTTTCCTAAAATCTTGTTGTCAACATATAGCAAATATAGCAGTGATCCGAACGCAGTTTTGTAGATCTACCGCCGGAAACTAACACAATATCATCTAAGAAATAAGGTTTACGTTAAGCCAAGAATACAAACCAATGATGGATTGGTCTTGCTATAAAATGACGGAATTTTTAAAACAAACACTCGAAAACAACCGAGTTAATAAAAATGCTACTTCACTTCAGAATTTTAACACTTATATAAAACGCGAATTTTTGCCTCCTTCTGAGCCATGTAACTGACTGCATGTTCGTATTCTTGCACAGTTCGATCGTGTGTTAGAATAGATCTATAAGCTGTGTTTACATCCTGCATTTACCTTTTAATTATTTTTACATTGTGCGCTAATGCGAATTTATATTAAAATGTATAAGTATTTTATTAATTATGTGTTTGAGGTTTCGGAGCTTTGTGTGTCAGAGTATCGACCGTTATTTGTTCCACTTAACATTATTTGTATTATTGCTTTATGTTTTCCTAAAGAGGTTTCTTGTGTATAAAAATGTGGTCTTTAGAATATTTATGTACCTGTTTATTTTTCTTTCCCCGTTTTCTGTTTGTTCCTACACTACACTGCTCAGCACTGTACAGGGGTATGTGACCTAGTCAGATAACGCTTGTTCACCTTTTGCCTCCCCACCCGTGACTCAAGAATTCCATATAAAGATTAATATTTTATTATTAGATAATGACATAAATAGGATAGATAATGCATATATACATAGATAATACAGGTGTGACTCAGCGTAAGGTATCAGTTGTGTCTCACAGATAGGTAGCATCCCGCAGTAGTAGTAGCTTTCCCGGTTTCTCCTGCCAGCTAAACAGCACCAACTTTAAAGGGATACTTCAACTGAGAATTTGAAATATTCCCGTCGTGTTCAAAAATGGTTTGAATATGATCCACAATATCCGTAAATGACAATCAAGCACGTTTGTATTTTGATCCTGGTGGCTGTATTTTTCGTTATAAACGGCCCACTCTGGCAGCGCTCGGAGAAGGCCCTGCTTAGAGCACGTGACACCCAACGCAATCGTGACGTAGGTCGTCTCAAGACGAGCAAAGCTACGGCGAGGCTGACGTCGAGAGGATGGCCTAGTCGTTCCAGCCACCGAAGCGGCTGCTTTTGTGCAAATTTTGAGTGACGGGTTAATCTTCTATAATCTTGTAGGGGGACAATAGCGACTTCTGCGACACACAGAAGGGATTCTCGGGAAGAGGGGAGTTCCTCCTTCCCCCTTTTCTCTCGTCGTGGCCGGAGGCGAGACGACCTCCGTCACTAGCTGTCAAGGTTCCTAGACGAGCATTACAAACGAGGCGTTAGCGACATCCACCAGGTGCTCTTTGCTAATCGTTTAATTCGTTTTAAAATTCCTTTTCGAGACTTTTTTAACAAGATCATTGGTATGTGCTATGTGATACTGCTCTTTTGAACACATATATACCAAAAAATGAGCGCCGAAATTTCGTTGTAGTATCCCTTTAATGATCTTATTACGCACAAGGTTTGCAACTTTGCTATGAGGGACTATACTGGTCTATATTATCATTTTTTAAGTTGATTGGAAGGCAATTTTACGATGCCACGATGCTAATGTCACCGAATTCACCTAAAATAATTTAGGACGGTATGGACAGCTAGTATGTTGCGATGAAGACAAATCACAGCCCTAAATTCCCTTACTGGTTCTCTTCTGAGCTGACAACCCTTTTAAAAATAAAAATCATTCCTCGGTCGTAAGTTTAAGAACAGCGGCCTCCCAAAACTGAAATTTTAATTCAACTGCAGGAAATAATTTAAGCAATTACTAAATTGCGATCGCCAGGCACACCGTGAAACGGTTGAGACGAATTTAAGCCGCAATCCTAAGAACATATTTGCAATACGAGGATTCACGTTCCACGAAAGCGGATAGGTCCAAAGGTGATTACTCTAGATACGTGTCCCGGAAAGAGCACGTCTGCTTGTTTGCTGATCACTTCAAGTCTGTAAAAGAGATCGCATAAATCCCTCCTGCAGTATTACTCCCCGGGGCTTGGAAATATGCCGCACTCGAACACCATTGGGTGAGGACGCTATACTGGAGTGTAATAAAAACATGAAGCCGAAGCTGTCAACCGGACATCACGGAATACCACCAGCCATAATTATGACCTACATTGAAATATTTACTCCCATACTATGGGACATATTTAATAACTCAATTAAGTCACGTGCATTTCCAGTAACATGGAAACTTGCGGTGATCATTACAGTTCGTAAGTAAGGAAGAGGCGGGTATGCATTACATCATAGGCCCATCTTTCTGCTATGCTTGCTTTCAATGCTTTTTGAAATGATTGTTCACTGGTCTTTATCATTTTCATTTCAAAGTATACTTATTCCTAGCCAACACGTATCTCTTTCTGGCAGGACAACGACCACTAACTTGGTCTCTTTCACATCAACGGCCTCTTGAGTTTTATGTGAACAAGGTCAACTCTGATGTTGTTTATTTAAATTTAAGTAAGGCATTTGACCTGATCGGTCATAGTATAATTATATCTAAGCTTCCTCACTACGGTGTATGTAGACAGGTGCTCGATTGGTTTAGGATCTAGCTACTGGACAGAGAAGGTTTCGTTCGAGTTAACCATGTAAATTCCACGACAAACAAAATTGATTCAGGCCGTGCGTTAAGGATATGTT
Source organism: Ixodes ricinus (assembly GCA_037355805.1). Taxonomy (NCBI): domain Eukaryota; kingdom Metazoa; phylum Arthropoda; class Arachnida; order Ixodida; family Ixodidae; genus Ixodes; species Ixodes ricinus. Next base: position 112,359 of record JAZHYW010004557.1, read on the forward strand.
TATGTTCGCTTTATTTTCTATACTTATCAATGATGTTTCTCGATGTCATTTCGCATTCATATTTCTAACAGTATGCTGACGATAATAAAACATACCGCGAAATTAGCAAATTTCATGACTGCATGAGGCTTCAGGACGACATGAGTTTATTCAATGATTAAGGTGCACAAGCAAAACGGCTTTCCTTCAGTAGTTTAAACACTGAAATAATGACGAGTTCTCTAAAAACTCACAGCGTCTGGTTGGCGTATCGTATTTATGAGGATTTACTATTTCGCGTGAATGGTTCAAGGGATCTCGGCTTTACATTTGATTCCAACCTCACAATTTGATGACCACGTAAAACAAATAGTTCGGCATCTTAGCGAACTCTTGGAATCGTATGTCGCCCAAAAGGGAATTTAACAACCCATCTGCATTACTGGCACTTTATTGTCCCTTGAGTCGTTTCCTAGTTAGAATACGCGTCGGTTGCGTGCAACGGCATCTGAAAAACTAACTTCTTAAAGATAGAGCGTGTCCAAAGAAAACTCATCACTATTTTTGAATATCGCTATTTGAATGAGAACAAGCATCAGCCAGAACTATAATGCTCTGCGGAAACACATGAACTTACTTACTTTGCATCAACATCGTGAGAAAGAAGACTTCTTGTTTCATTTCAATACTCTGCATGGTTTCATTGATTCTCCTGGTCGCTTGTCCGAAGTGTGTATTAGGTCCCGCGGGTGTCTACACGGCTATAATAGATGTTTTATGTATAGCGCAATTCATTCCTAAGTTGTACTTTAAGGTTTTCCTTTGAGCATTTTTTTTCAGCGGAGGTAGTTAGTATACTAAAGTATTCTTCAACCGTATATTTGAGACAAATCAAAAAATAAATTCTAACTAGCGAAAAATTCTACATTCTATATTTGTGTGGTCAACGAGTGACTATTTATAGTATATTTACGCAATACAATTAATATTTATTGTGCGTATTCGTCACTAATGAAGAAATAATTGCCATCTTAGAAAATGCAGACTTCGCGTTTATTAGGAAATCATAGTATTATGTTTTACTTGCTACATTGAACAATTCTAACTAATTTAACAAAACTGTGTCCCATGCTATGTCAGTGTTATCGCGATGACACTAAATTACCAATCGTTATCAAAATAGAATTACAGTGTCTCCAGCCAATTTAACTTTAGTTTCATTAGGTGGTGTAACGTAATAGACTTAGAAATATATAGCATTTTTACTGTTTTATTAAACACGAGCGTCGGCCGTTTGAAAGACGTTAATCATTTCCTCATTCATTAGCGACGTGTAGGGCTGGAGGCCAGAACGGCTGTGACAGGAGCAGGGTTGTTTGACTTAGAGCAGAGGAGAACACACAAACATGTTTGGGAGGGTTAAGACTCAAGGGCCTCCAAGCGGTGATTGTGTCCCAGATTTTTCCGCTTCCGAGTCGGGGAACGGGGCTCCGTTGAAGGAGGCGGTCTTGATTTATGAAGCCTGTTCTATTGAGGAGCTGCTCGGAGTCGTGTCCAGGAGTGAAAAGCGATTTGCGACAAAGCGGAGAAGACACACTTGGGAGTCTGTCTGTCTGGGGTTTTGCCCGGGCGCCACTCTTGGGTGGGGGAAGGGAGTGGGGCGGACAATGAGAAAGAGTGTGAAGAGAAGGTAGGGAAAATGGGGATATAGGGAGAGAGGGAATCGGGTGAAGGCGAGGAAAGGAACGGGAGACAGATTGTCGCTTTCGCCGTTGGTCGGCAGTCAGTCGCGGTTGCAGGACAAATCCATCTTGTCTCGCGGAGTCGACGTCGATTGGGGTAAATAATATATTGAGGCGGGTTCTATATAGCACGAAAAAAATTTAAATATTTCGGAAACTGTTCAAAAGGTTGAGCAGTGGCAGACTGGGTTTCAACAATTGTATTTTTTTCGTCCACATCAGCGCCAGTCTATGATTTTTAACGCGATTAAAATAGTTTTTACTCGTGTTGTCACGCACGTTTCTAAATATTTCTAAAGGCCCTTTTTGTTTTGAAGATTGACACCTAGATTTTCTTGCGGTGGGTTCAACAATCACCATAACGCTGTAAATGCACACATTTTGAACTCAGATAGTATCCGAAGAATGAACACTAAGGGAGAAGCCTCACAAAACTTTGTCATTCGTTGCGTATCAGTTACGTGAAATCCCTCTCCTTCTTGCCTAGAATCAGTGTTCAAAGTGTATGCTACTTCATTGTTTTTTCTAAGAAATACTGTTGTCGCGTTGTTTGAGGGCATTTTGTGCTTTTTGTAAAATGTGAACCCGTCTTCAAAAACTGCTTATAATACATTTTTTTAACAATCGGTAGCTTTATTACACTTCTCCTCGCTTCTCAGTCACTTCCGTTCGGCATGCATCCTGCGCGCAATATTATGTTAAGTTCCTAGCTAAACATCGTCTCTCATCCTGAAAGTGGGTCGTTATGTCCAGTTGAACGATATGTTCCTGTGTGTACGAAGATATTTTTTTTGTTTGCTCTAGTTAATTGATTTAGGGTACAGCGTACCGGAAGTGTGCCAGGAAGCGCTAATCAACAGAACGTAGTCCTCTCACATGAAGATTTGCTGCGTGTTTTTACTCAGCATCTGAGACACAGACACCCTAATAAATCGAAGAGAAGTAAATTCGTCTTGTCTTCACAATGCTAAATAGATGAGCATCGTACTTCCAAACGCCAACCACGCTACAGGTACGCCATTGGGAAAAGGGTCCCCGAGGCAGAAGATGATACTTACTACAACGAAGAAAGGAGCGCTGATGGTTACTTTACCAGACGGTCGCAGTGTGTGCGGCCTTTTTTCTTCTGTCTGGCGTCACACTATTGTGTCCCTATTCATCGCTTTCTTCCGGAAGTGGCAAGGACGTCTGGAAGTCGAAGTCAGAAATTGCGATCACGTGACGTACTAACAATCTGTATTGAAGCATCACCTTAATGTTACCCTATCGAGTGATTCTCGTGCTCTTATGCACGACTTCCTATGGCACAGTAATTAATCTACAGTTCTATATAGCATCTACATTTCTGCCTGCTACATTTGGAAGAGGAGTTTGTATTGTTTTCAGAACTACTTACTATAAGTTGTTTTCGGACATCCGATATTTGCAGCCCGTGGTGCTTTGCCTGAACGTAGGGCTTCGTTTGAAATACTTTTAAAGATTATTAAGGTCCTCCAGCGTGCTCTCAGCAATTAGCGGATGCCCAGTATAAAATTTATTTATCTATAAAATGCTAACGTCGTTTAGCTGCGCCAACTTTCAAAAATGTATGCATTTAATGAAAAGTTATATCTTTAGTTTTTCTTAACTTTTATATTTGTATTTATTTTGGATTTATCTCCATTTAATGCCTCAGTCACTAACGTTTCTGAATTCATAAGAAAGCACGGGAGGTTTATATTTTTTTCTTTCCTTATAAATTGCTCATAAATGTATTTTTGAGCGTCGACACTACTTTTATATCTCTTCTTGCTACAGGCAAAACTCACGGTAATGCCGCGAGGGTAATGAGGTGGGTACATAATAATTAAAATTGCTCCAGACAAGCTGCGCTCGGGGCAAAATTGTTTCCACAATATCTTATGTTTTTGCACTTCTATGTTGGCAAAATATCAGCCGATCCCCCCATGTTTTTTTTTTTGTTTTTTTCTTTTTATCGAGGAACGTCCGAAAGCACGGACAGCTACCAGGAGACATTGACTGAACAAAACGTGAGAAAATAAGCTTATGCTTAATAATCCGAGCGTTTGACAAACAGCTTCATTACCTGCACCGGGTGTTTCATTGAAGACTCAAAAATACCTACGATACGCTCATGAAGAGGTGGTTAACATTATTTCGGAAACAAACTGCCAGTTACAACAAATGTCAGTAATCATAAACAAAAAAATGAAAGCCGTTTACAACTTCCTGTAACGCCGAATTAGAGCGCAGCTCTTGAGGAGGGGAAGCACCGGGGGGGGGGGTATCACGTGGCCTGGGGGTCACGTGACCTCAGCGAGGGGGAGGGTGAGAAAATTTTCGTTAAATTTAGCGGGGAAAATTTTCCGCTAGATAAAGTGGGAAAACTTTCCGCTCAAATTTAGCAGGAAAAATTTTCCGCTAAATTTGACGGGGAAAATTTTCTGCAAGATTTTGCGGAGAAAATTTTCTGCTAGATTTAGCGGGCTAGAACTTTCCGCCAGATTTAGCGGGGAAAATTTTCCGCTAAATTTAGCGGTGAGAATTTCCCGCTGTTTGGTAGAGAAAGTTTTCCGCTAAATTTAGCGGGGAAACTTTCCGCTAGATATAGCGGGGAAAATTTTCCGCTAGATTTAGCGGGGCAAATTTTCCGCCAGATTGTAGCGGGGAAAATTTTCCGCTAGATGCGGAAAATTTTCCGCTAAATGGAAATTTACCATCATGCACCGCGCAGGTTAGGCCGACGGCGATGGCGACGGCGATTGCGAACGCGACGGCGACGCCGACGGCCAACGCCGCGCAAGCCGGAAACGGGCGCCTAAGAGCTGCGTTCTAAAACAGATTAAAAATATTTACCTAATGTTTACTCATTAACTTTTAGTTAGTAAAAATAAAACATGACGATCCCACTCAAAAACTTGCTGAGCGTCGTCGAAAACCCTCTAAATGAAAAATAGTGGCTCTTAGGGCGACTTGAGCCAATTTCATGAATATTAAGGCATAGCCTGACGCGCGGCTGTGCGCTAAAGTTACCGCTCCTGCCAAGCTCGTCCACGCTTTACACGTCCTTTATGCTTAAATAATTGACTGATTTAACAGTATCGATAGACGCTCAACAATGTTTAGAATTCGAACCGTATATGGTTATTCTCATTCATTACAAAGCTAATTAGTAATTTTTAATTAATTATTTAGGTAATATTTGTTTTTGCAATCACTGTCGTCTGCTAAGGCTGGCTGTTTGTTCCCAAAAATATATTTTTTTATTTCATGTTAACTCCAACCAATTTAGTAAACATATTTGAGTCTTGGCTAAAACACCCTGTATATTGTTTTGTTGACAGGTGGTTAATACGCTTTGGTTTACCTGATTTTACATAATGTAAGATGTAGATATTGACGCATGATCAAGCTTACGACATCATGAATATCACATGGCAGACAAATCTAAAACATAAGCGCAAAATCACCGGACTGACAGAGAGATTATATGCACTCCACAACGCTTCGAACACCCTTTAACACCTTCTAGCAAACTTCGTAGTTCGAATTTGCAGGACGGAGGGTTTTCTTCAACGCCGACACATCACGATCGCTGAAAGGGAAATTGAAGAGGTCCTTGAAATCGAACAAACAGTAAACGCTTTAGATCATTTTAATAATTTGATGTGTTTTAAGTTTTATTTAATCTTATTAGTAGGAGCGTCGTAACAATAAATTACATATTCGACGTAGACCCGCCCATTGCGGCGTGCCAATTGTAGGAAAGCGCGCGAGAGCGGAGAGAAAAACTAGCGAAAGTGACGTCATCAACGGGGTTAGGTGACTCTGCTCGCCACTAAGCTGGATCGGGATACGGTCGATATTATAAAAAGCTCTGGACAGATAACTGCCGGCAGAGAGGATTACCGCATGTCCGACGGGAATTTCCGCACGTATTTTTCAAAATAAATATCGGTCTACGTTTACTTCTGCCGAAGATAAGTTCGACTACTGAATTCATGGGACAAAAAGCTACAGAAGTGCGCTCTTAACTCAGATTTCTTAAAAGTGCTTTAACTTCTCTTTAAATGGTAGGCTAGAAACTTTATTATATTTTTTATTGCTTGTAACGAATTTTGTCTATGAATAAATGCTCTCGTTAATAAATCAATAAAACTCACAACCAATAGATAAAATATTGGGGCCACTTCTGAAACTGCAGTTGACTTGAAAGCTGCTTTGCACACTGATGTTACGTGGAGCAAAGCACGTAAGTGTTGTCAGACTGCAGTTGTGCAAGTGAGCGGAGTCTTGTTCTCCCATTCACTAAAAGCTTTAAGAGATGCTTAGGCACGTGAACTAAACTCTTGTGAACTAAACATTCATTCACACTAGTCATGTATTTCCGTCACATGATACCGTACCGCCAGGTCACGTGACATCTCAATACACGACGAAGTCGACTGACGTGACTCCGTTACACTGCGTGGTGAAAGGTAAAATGTCAAGCGGGACGTTACATTGTTGCATTTCTCTTAAGAATTATGCTAAGATTAGGGTTGAGGACACACCTTTTAGGAGTTAAACTACAAGGCGCCTTTCTAAAAATATGGCTTATATCGGTCGTAACGTTGTTTGCGGAAGATCACGGACATCTGTTGATTCTCCTTCGTTTGTTTAGGAAAGCGAAACAAAAATATCCACAACAATATTAGAACACCTTCTCTGTTTTCCTAATAAAAACGTCAGGAGCACTCGGCGATTTCACTCAGAGCCGTCGGCGCTTCCTCTAGTCCCAAAAGTTTCCGCGCAGCTTTGATGTTTTCTTCTGTCGCTGTATATTTCTTCTCAGCAACACCACTTTCTCGCGTGTCGCGCTCAAACGCGTTTAAAAGTGCAAGTGTGAAAACGACGACACACTCCTCTCATTCATTCTTTCTTTCTTGTGTAACTCCCTGTTTCTCGCTGTCTATACTTTTCTTCCAGTTCGACGGTGCCAACGGCAATGAATAGAGATGCAGCGTGCCTCGGAGGAGTATGTGGTCCCTGCGCGCACGCGCAGGCCGTCTGTTCCACGTGAATACGGCGGCCCCCGACTCTCGTTTCAATTCCACAGCTCCGGCCGAGTTCCTTTCGTTCCCCCGCGCCGACTGTAGCCGTTTCCCGGCAATACGATTTGCAGAAAAACCGAATTGGCTTTTGCGCCCTAAGGCTTTTCCCTTCCCTCTCTCTCCCTTCTCCTGGCGTCCTCGTCGTCTACTCGCATTGTGTTGGTCGTCTTCGTTTCAAATTTGCCTTTCTCGCTCTTTTTCTATTTACATGGCGCCTGTTTCTACTGTTGATCTTGTTGTTGTCGTTGCTGTTGTTGAAATTGTAGGCGTCTGTGTGCTTCTCAAAACCGTTTTCTCGGGGAGAGCAGCCCAAATCGCCGAAATCTGGATTTTTGCCACCGAGATGTATAGGGTGTCCCAAGTCACCAGGCTCGATCTAAACAAGGACCGTAAAAATCGACGCCTGCACGAAGCAATCTAAACTTTTCGTCAAAGGTGTATTTCATAGGTCGGTTTTTTATAGTAAAACTGCAAAGCGTAGCTCCTTTCTGTAAAAAATAGGGCCAAGAAACTTGCCAGGGTCAACGGCAGGCGGCGGCGCAGACGACCAAGTCGAGTGGCGGGGTGTGTTTGCCGCGCATATTGAGAGATGGCGTCGGGAGCAGCGTCCGAAGATGTAGCTGACCAGCGAAAGAAAGCATAACAGACGACCGCAGGCGAAATCTGTTGGCAGCAAAAGCGCCGTTGTTATGCAAACGCGTTTTATTTTCTTACTTTAAGTTTTTGATTTTATTGTCCGCATTTATTTTTAAACTAAAGGTACATTACAAAAAGATTATGTCCATTTTAATGAACCACGGTGGTTGCGAGCAGTCTCGATAAAGAGGTACATCCATCTGCCAATACGAGCGCCAAACGCGCCCCACCACTCGACTTGCTCGTCTGCGTCGCCGCCTTCCGTTGACCCAGGCAAGTTTCTTGGACCTATTTTTTACAGAAAGGAAGCTACTCTTTGTAATTTTACAAGAAAAAAAACGAACTGTGAAATATACCATTGACGACAAGTTTAGATTGCTATGTGCAGGCGTCGATTTTCACAGTCCATTTTAGATCGAGCCTGGTGACTTGGGACACCCAATATTTAGAAAGTGGCAAAGACGTGCTTAAACGACAATGATTTAAGAATAACAAACAAAGTAAAGCGCGATGGTAGTCTTTGCTCAGACGCTATGTGCAACGAGAACGGCTGAAGTGTAAAAACAATTTATTCCCGACAAAATTCAGGAGAGGACAATCTAACACGTATATACGCTGATTCTACACTTTCATCAAACTTTAGTGCTTTATTTGACTTTGTTGTAAAAGAAAAAAAATCGTATTTTGTACTTTCCGGTTACGTCTTCGACGTTTTAGATTTCTACTTGTCGTAAAAAATGATTGGAAACATAAATTATAATTTGTGTCATGTTATGCGTTGGGCGTGTCTTTCCTGACGCTTCTCGCCTTCAGGGCCATTGATTTTGTTTAATCTGAAGAAAGTGCGCAATTTGGTGGAGACTTTTTTTCATTATAGATGTATTATATTTATAGAGATTCAGTCTTGCCGCTTACACTCCGCACCCTATACGTGCTCCATACTTTGTACTCTACATCTCGCACTCAACGCGCTTTTTAATCTCAACTTTATGTAGAGAATGACAGGGCGTGTCCTTCGAATGCCCCACGCCAACGCACCTCCAGCACGCGCTCCTTGACTTCCGCCGTGCTTAGGCTGCGTGTGCGCAATTCGAGGTGCACGTGACGCCGAAGCATTGTCGAAGGAAGGAAGCTCACCCTGGGGACGAGACAACTGCAACTCGTCCCTGTCGTTCTCACCTTATCAGTTACTGTAGAAGCACTGGCTTATATTGGTTTGCCTGGATTATTTTCCGAGCTTTTAGTCGTTGAGGACGCAAAATTTAAAATAAAACCGCATTTGCTTTGAACAAAATTTGGACACTGTACAGTCTAGCTCCCGAATCTGTTGTAAAGGCCTTATACGTATTCGACGTGCAAGATCGTCTGCTTCTTACGCTACTCGCTCGTTTTTTCACCCCCAACGCGTCTACATGCGTTTGTTTACCCTCGATCTTAACGAATCACGGCACGAGGTTTTCCGCTTCGTCATCACGCGTTCTCTACGCGTTCTTTATCTTGCCTTTTAATCGGTGTGCTGCTTTTCGTCTTTCGATGTACCAAAGACGCCTTCTAGTAAACTTGCTCGCTGTATCGTTCATGAAAACTCAACATCCCCCCTCCCCGCCCCAAATATACAAGACGGCGATTTACATTTTGAATTGAATTGGCGTCCACCTAATACTCCTGCTCTCTATTTTTGTGTGTTGGCGCCTCCGTCCAAGCAATCAAGTGGGAAGTTTAAAATGATATCGTATTATCTCTTTGTCCCTGACCCGTTTTACTCTAATAGACCCTTTCCGAAATTCAGTCTGGCTTCCTCTGTAACTATCATCACTAAAGTGTATATTATCTCTGTACATGATAATGGCTGTCTTTCAGTAGCTGACAAAGAAAGAACATTGAAAGTAGGCACCTATGCGGAGCCTGAACATTTCAGCCGTTAATCTGCTGCAATGTTTGATGTCAGCGTGACGAGACTTAAGCTTCTGTGCTCTACGCATTTGAGGATGTCATGAAATCCTTGAAATGTTCGGCTTCGGCACCACCCAGACAGCTCATGACAATGAAATGTGAAGAATTTAATCAAAGGTTACTGAAGTAAGCGCTTCGTACAGAGCGGTAGCTTGTTGACAACATTAAGCTGAAACGAATAGAACAAGAAAGAACGGTACGGAGAAGAACCGCTAATTTTCGTACGGCTTGGGCTGATGGATAGAGGCGTTTTCTATTTCCTGTCGTTGTTAGCCACGTGGGCTCCGTATCGGGTATGGGGGACGTAAAATATAATAAAACATTTCAACCTTGAATATGCGAAAACTATAGGTAGGCAAAACGACAATTTGTGACAATCACGCATTTTCTGTAAACAACTTTTGTGGCGTGAAGAAATCAAAACGATGTTTTACCACATACCAGAAGTGACGATATTCAAGATTGCTGCGACGTTGTGGAAAATGGTATAGACACTACATTTAGCCGCCATTAGCATACAAAGATTAACACCGATATTTGAGCCACTAGATATTACTAATTTTTTTAAGGGTTCACAGTGTAAATGCATGCTTGAAACAATCTGTCTTCTACTCGTAACTACGTAGAGGAGATGCCATAAGAAATCAGGCAAGGATAAATATATTTCAAATCATCGTGTTGTTTTAGTTGTTTGAAGTAGAAATTTACTCAGTTGGTGCTCTCTAAAGGCTTCTGAGTCTGTAAAAAGTTTGAAGACATAAAGAAATACACATTTGACATTTATACAAATTACTTAGAACAAAATAAGTTTCAAGCTAATTGGGACCTGAAGGAAGTTTGAATTTTCGTTTTCTACGCAATCTAAACATCCTAAAAAATTACAACGATGCATGGTTTAGTTTTGTTTCCTAAAAGGTAATAAAATATCGCAAAACGCCCAGTTTAAAAAGACTGGATAGAGGACGCGCGACGAGCGCACCATCTATTTTGGTCTTCGCCGCTACACACACATGCGTTCACACCACCGGTATTTATGTGTGACGAGTCGTCCGCAATAATGTGAAAAATATGTCCTCGCCATGCTCGAACTGATTTAAAAAACTGTGCAAAAGATATCCGCAGAACTGCGTGAGAGCAAAGACGAGAATGAAGCCAATGAAACAACAATAACATGCAGGGTGTTTTTTTATGCTTAAGAGATTTGTTTAGAAAAGCCGTGAAAGCTACACTAGGTTTGTTAAGGTGAGTTGAACGGCCAAGGGTTCACATTATAAGGTGCTAATTGTAAAGATAAGTCGAATAATTAACTGAAATTTCTTAATTAACAATCTTTTTTTGTAATTTGTGAGGATTGACACATGGTTCTAATTAGACACTTGCTGAGCATCATCGGAAACCACTAAATTAATAGTTTTATAAATACTTTCAGCTCGTAGGTAGCCTGGTAGTTCGCTCAAAGTACTACTCGTGCCACAGGTGCAAGGCTGGGGCTATGATAAGGAGCGGAAAAGTCGCGCGGGTGCGTTGTCTCACCGGAAGCCTTGCTTCTTTTGAACGAGTGGAAACTTCAACGCAATACTGCTCTTCTCTAGCGCTCAAAGTCTTTCTAAAATACTGTTTATTTTTTTAATTATGCTCAGCGAGTTTCTAATTAGAACCATATATATAATTTTTTATTACAAAGTTAATTCACAAATTTCGCTACTTTGGCGACTGATCGTTACGATTAGACCCGTACACAATGTCCCCTGGCCGTATAATTCACCTACGCAAACTGCATTAAAGTTAGCTTTCACCGAATTTTTATAAAAAAAATTTATATTCTTAAAAATGAAACCCAACATAACATTCGAAAGGTGACAGACGTCAAAGTTGGAATAGGAATAATTGCATTATGAGCGCTTAACAAACAGAATGACGAGGCAAACATATTGAGGGCGTTGCCATGGAAACTGAAGCAACGCAAAGCCGGCGCATAGTTCTACGGAGCGCGTCAAGTAGACAAGAAATTACAGAAGGAATGACAGCAGCAAACTTTCTAACGACCTGAAGTTATGGGGTTGGCTCTTCCCCAGAGACTGCATCCTATTAGCGCAGCAGCGCCAAAATTGCTTTGTCTGGCGTAGCTAATGCTGTTGTATCGTTTATGTTTTACTAGAGGCGTCGCCCGCTTCGTCCGTTTTAATCTATGTCGTTTTTTTATTATTGAAGCGCATGAGTCTAGGAATTCAGTCAAGATCTTAGAAGTTAAATGTGTGTCAAACCCGAAGCTTTTGTGAGAGCGAAGGGTTACTGCGCGACAAAGTTAGCACAATGAAGCGATAGTGTTTGGTTGCTTACTCTATGAATATAAAGGTTGCCATTCAGGCTATTATTTCGGGCGGAATGCGCAGACATGGAGTACCAACTGAAGTGATAAACATTTATGCTCGCCAATGCCCTGTCTCAGAAAGTGGTTGCAGGCAACCCGTTTGTACGAAATGTCCGACCAGGTTGCCCGCCTTTTAGTTATTTCTGGTCAAGATCTCCGCAAAGGGTCCAACTATGGTGCCTGGAACGCCTCTACGACTGATGTGTTTACCATGCGCCAAAAAGGTGGTCCCTCGATTTCCGCCTGATGACGTCATAGAAGTGTCATGCTGTCGCCGGTCACGCTCCTAGCGGCGTCTCAACAGTTGTGGTGTAAATGGCAGACGCCTGTTCTGCTAAAGGTCGCTCTCTACTGTGACAGTCCACGGAAGCAGCAGCCGGAAGTTGTGATGCCTGGAACGACGTGAAGACAGCGACACTCGCGTTCGCTCGTGCTTTTCGCCAGCATTTCTACGGCCAACCGCCAGGATCGCGACAGGCAACAACATGACATTCCGGCTTCTGTGACGTCATTTGTTGCCACTTCGGGACCACTTTTGATGTATGGGCGGGATAGGACGCTAAACACACCAGTCGGAGACGCGATCCAGAGCACCATAGTCCAACTGCTTGTTTGTCTTACTGTGTCTGGAACGCGTCTCCGATCGGTGTTTTCCCCGTCCTAAAACGTGGTCCTTCGATTTCCACCTGATGACGTCATAGAAGCGCCTTGTTGTCGCCGGCTGCGATCCTGGTGGTGTAACAGGAGAGATTGTAGACGTGACGGACGCCTGTTCTGCTGCAGGTCATTATCCAGCTTGGCTGTTCACGGACGCTACAGCATCCAAGAGTTGGGACGCCGCGACGACAGCGACACTCGCCTTGACTCCCACTTTTTCCCGGGACTTCTTCGCCCAACCGCCAGGACTGCGACGTCCCACAGCATAACATGCCGGTTCCTGTGACGTCATTTTTGCTATTTCGTGACCACTTTTTGTGCATAAATGGTGTGGGACGAAAAAACAAAACAAAAAAGTCGAAAACGTCTTTTAGGCATTGCTGTATTCTTTTTCTTATTTTGATAACAAGGTCTTGGGAGAAAGGTCGAAATGCAGATGCCCCCTCCCTGACCACGCCCAGTCACCCGGGTGCACTGCATGACTAGGCAATGGAAAACACAAGCATTAAAAAGAAAAGAAAGAACTAGATGTCGCCAGAAAACAACAGCACAATAATATGACACTCATTACATCCGCGCGAAGAATTTATCGTCACGTTGTATACAGTAGCTATATTTTAAAAAAATACTCAAAGAAACTATTAATGCTTATTGGCAATGCTAAATTGTAGTTGCAGCGAAGAGTTTCAAAAATTAATAAAATTGAAGTGGTTGGGAAATAAAAAAAAAAAATAAATTTTACGGGATCAAGCTGCCATCAATGGCGGACATCCAGGATTGGAAATAAAAACTCATTATCTAAATAATTAACTAATAGTTTCTAATTATTATTCGAAATCAACAAATAAACCTAGATTTCATTTAAAATTGATTGAGTATCAGTAGAAAACAAAATCAATTAAATTCAGGAAAAGATAGGTACACGTACCCCTACTGAAAAAAAAAAAAACGTTCGAAATTCAAACGGGTAGCAAACTGGTCGACCCGTTTGAATTAAATGTGTGGCAAACTTGTTGATCTGTTTGGATCAAACGTGATTATGGGATAAGCGTACCCGTTTGAGACGGCTACCCGTTTGATACGGGTACCCGTTTGATACGAGTGCCCGTTTGATACGGTGCTCGTTCGATACGGGTGCCCGTTCGACCAGCCACGTGACCACACATTTGAACGCGCCATTCAGATAGGCAAATTATTTGCTAGCTCTAAATGGGTATCGTCCGGAAGGTTGGTTATTTTAAACTTATTTAAGACATCCCGAAACTCATCAGCCTATTTATAACAGGAGGAAACACGTAGAAAACATGTGCTCGCGCAGGTGCTTGCAAATGGGCAGGAAAACAGACAAAAAATTGTTTTCAATTCTCATAAAAGTTTATTACAGCCTATTCCGTAGACAAGTACAAACGTACAAGCGACCTGTGAAATGTGAAGAGGCACTCTAAGCTTTTATACAACTGAGAAGATTGCAAATAGCAAACAAGAACCGAAGTAATTCTAGGCTATAATGGCAGACTTTCGGAAAAATTATTCGCCCGGCTGCCGCGAGAACAGACGCTGCAAAATTCTATAGATATGTCTCGACGTGTACCCGTAGAAGAACGGTCAATCGTTGCCAACAAGTAGGTAGGAGTGCACTTACCATAATAACAGCGGACTAGAAAGATGTAATCTCAGATAAATGTCGACACGGTCAAAGCAGGACAACCACACAAACACTAAAAGGAGAAGGAAGGCTCCTTGAAGTTTCAACACGATGCGGCGCACAAGCTGTCATTTGCCGAACCCAACCAAACCGCAAGAATTCCTGACTTCTTTGAAGAATCGCTTGTTGACAATATACGCGTAGGACTTTTCAAACATTCGGTGCACATCCCATACGTTGTCGAGAGACATCCTAATAAGACCGCAGGGAAAGGCGGCAGATCGAAGCAGGCAGGACAAACAAAGTTTCAACGGAAAACAAGCAGGCAAAGGCAAAGAAAAAAGCGACTGCCAAAGCGGTTACAATTGAAAACGAGCGTGTTGGTTAATAGATACAAAACTTGAAAGTATAAAACAGTGAGGACGAGGACGGGAACAGGACATCTTTCATTTAGCAACAACATAGAATGGCACAACGAAAAACCGCCCCCAAAAGTCTCAACGTTCTCAAAGAGGGAAAGGAGATAATAGTTAAAAGGAAAGGGAAACACTAAATATAAAAGTTTGAAAAGCGCTGGCGTCACTACGAGGTATCACTAATCTAGTTATATCTGATTACTTAGAATTCGACCTTCGTCATTGTCAGTGATAATGAAGGTGCAGAATTATTGTTGTTTGCAGTCCCAAAGGGAAATGTACTATAAATATAAAAGTTTAAAAAGCTGTAGCGTCACGACGAGGTGTCAGTACTCTAGTCATCTCAGGTGTTAGGAATTCGACCTCTGTCTTTGTCAATGATAATGAAGGTGCAGAAATGTTGTTGTTTACAGTCCCCATGGCAAATGATTCGATGATTTCTCTCCCAAATCTGTTGTTGTGCCCGCCCAGTATTCTAGTGTCAGAGAAATGAGGAGTACAGTCATCGCACGTGCGGCTGTGAACGACAATCGGGTGATACGACTCATTTGAAGCCTTTGAAGCTTCCAGGTTGTGTTCCCTGAGTCGATGGTTGACGCATCTCCCAGTCTGTCCAATGTACTGACTGCCACAGCTTAGTGGAATTGAATAAACCTTTCTTTCTTCGCATTCTACGAACTTTCTAGCATGCTTTACATTGCACCCTCTGGGACTGTCGCTCCCATTAACCTTTTTACACATCTGTTTGAGGCGCATACGACAGGAAAAAACAACACTCGTGTCGAACTTGGACGCGATAGATCTTAAACGGTGCGCGGTATTGTGCATGTAGGGAACCACAGCGAAACGACCTTTCTTTTTGGAAACAGCTTGCGGATGTTGTGGTTTGATGATGAACCTCTCAAGGGTGGAACGAAGTAGGTCTGCAGGAAAACCTGCTTTTTCTAACCTCTGCTGCTGCAACTTGAGGCTACTTTCGGAGAAATGCGTGCACGACTTGGAGAAAGAGGACTTGAAAAGTGACCTTACTATGCCATGCTTAACGGACTTGGAGTGAGCACTGGTGAAGGGGAGGACTGGCTTCTCCGACCTCTGCTGGAAGGCCCAACAAACACCTGATGAATGAGGATGTAATCGTAAATCCAGGAATTGTAATCCTTCGACTGAAGGATTTTCCCGGGTAAAAGTTAGTCCTGCCGCACAGTCTTTGAAAACTTCAAAGATGCTGTCTGCGGACACAGCGTCTGGATAAATGACCAAGTAATCATCAACATACCTAAAAACTAGGCAACCCTGGAAGGACTTTTTCAACTGATCGTTGATAGCCCTGTCAACAAAAAGGAGAAATATTTCACTAAGGACAGGTGCAAGGCAAGAGCCTATACAAACTCCCTTCTTTTGTCTGTAAATACTTCCTTCGTATTCTACTAAAGTGGACTGCAAGTAAATATGTATCAGGTCGATGAAGCCCTCAACCGAAACACCGGAGGAATTTTGAAAGTCGCAAATTCCGTGTTCATGGATTGCATTAGTCACAGAATCTAAAATGAGTTTTGGTTCTAGGCTGTAATACATATCCTCAATGTCAAAAGACATAACTGAGTGCGGAATGGAACAAAAATGAAGCGAGTTGAAGCAGGGGATTAATTCAAGGGAGTTTTTGACTCTGAATGGCTGAGGAGGATGATATTAGACAAATGTTTTTGTAGATAACGTCCCAGAGGCTTTTGCCAACAGCCAATTTCTGAAATTATGCTCCTGAAGGGAACTCCATCCTTGTGAGTCTTTGCAGTAAAGAACACAGACAAATACTGTTTAGCAGGACTACCAATGACGTTCTTAAGAGAGGTCAGGTTCAAGGAGGAACAAAGTTCCTTTGCCCTCGAGCGCAGTCTACCCGAGGCCCTACTTTAAGCCAAAGCGCGCGCGTGTTTCCGGATCTGGCTATGCTTATCAGCGTGTATCGTGCCCTCCCCTCTCTCTTGTCACGTGACAGAGCTGACCAGAGAGGATGGAATGGGGCGACGGCGAGGTCAAGGCGCAGGACACCGGGACAACCCCCCCCCCGCCCAAACCCTCTCCTCACTCATTCTATAAAAAAGAAAACACTCGTGGTTGGCTATTTGTGGCAATGCAGTCAATGCTAGGGGAGAGGGTGTACCGACCGATCTGTACACGCGCTTTCCTCCTCTCTTGGAATTGCCACGGCACGCCTCGTTTGCAGCCTCGCAAAGCAGGCGAAACGCGCGCATTTCAGCAAACTAGAACACTGGAAATGCCGTCGGCCAGAAGCTCGGCTTGCTCCCGAGCCAAAAAAGCACCCAGCGCGAGCTCATAATTCGACTGCTGCAACAGCGGGCCTGCTCTCGCAATGCTCGATGTTCTTGCAGCAACGTGTTCGCGCGTTACCTTCCTTGAGTCTTAAATTGAGGTGAAATGGAGTCCAGAATTATATTCTTTCACGCGGTCGCGTCCTCTGCGCGAGAGATTCGAGCTGAATAAGTACATTGAGGCAACAAAGAACGCCAAATTTTAAAGTTCTGTCAAAAATATCGGCTCGCCAACGTCACACGTTTACGTATAAAAAAATCGCTTATTGCAGTCGCAGGATAAGCGAACATCAGCACAATCAAAATATAAATATCATTACTTGCATTATGTGGACGATTGTAAACCGATGAACCGGCGCTCCCGCGGCTTTCCGGAAACAGGCTGCCACTGCTGAAATAGGCGTGCCCATGCCGCCGATCGGTACGTTCAGTATCAAACGGGCTCCGGAGAGCCGTTTGATTAAACCGGTACAGTTTGCCGGTCACCGGTCACCCGTCTGTGCAACATGGTCACCGGTTTGAGCAAACGTGCGACAACTTTGCTCAAACCAGTGGCCTATTTGATCAGACGAGGGACCCGTTTGCCAAAGGAGTGACCTGTTTGCCCAAATAGGTGACCGTTATGGCTCATACGGGGGACTCCTTTGAGCCATGCGGGCGACCCCTTTGACAAACTGGTGACCGGTATGGCTAAACTGTTACCGGTATGAACCCGTTTACTTTCACATAGGCTACAAATAGTTTTCTTTCAGTAGGGACATCATTTTACGTAGTTAAAAAAGGCTCATTTGGACCCGTTCCCAGGTTTCAGTTTTCTATTGGAGCGCATCAGTGCACCAGCGGTTCTGCTCCCCGTTGAGCGAGGCGCGCAACGCACGTGCGCCATACCTCCTTTTATTCCACGAGCGAGGCGAGGCGGCGGAGTTCGCACCTCGGCCACGTGGAGGCAGGACCGCTGCTACAGAAGGGCATCCAAAAGAAACTCGCCCCAATGTAACATTTTTGAGGGAGCGCTCGTAGAATGCCCTGCGGACTTGTATCTTTCTAAAATGAGTTGATTCAGCGGATTTCGGTGAGGCTTAGAAGTTTCTTACTTGAGTTATTTACTTATTTTCACTAATTAAAATGTTAGTAAATTTTATTAATTTATTCAGGTAATAATCTTTTTTTTTCAATCCTTGACATCTGCCATGGCTGCCAGATCGTTCCTTTAAACTAATTACTTTTGCTCAAGAGCTCTATTTTTACAATTTTTTTGTTTTTATATTCTTCGCTGAAACATTCGGTGTGCCATGCCGAAAGGCATAGCACACTGAATGGTAAGAATCGGGAAACTAAACATTTTATAAAAAATAAGAAAATATGCCTTTTTTGTCGCTTATAAAGCTGTGGTGTAAAACACCTTTTTGTAAAATTTTTATATTATTTGTTAGATTGCTTAAAGAAACAAATTTTTAAATATGCTAGATTCTGATTTGATGTGTTGTCCCTAACCATTATATATCGAAAAAAATCATGTTTCAAATAATACGGATTACTACGCCGAAGTTATGTCTAAGCTAATGGTTCGGTCACGAATTACGTTATTTCGTATTTAAATTTAATGTTTTGGATGAAGCAGTTGGTAAACGTTAGGAAAATGGCGCTTTAGTACGCGAAGAGCAGTACTGTCTACGTGATGAAGATTTTAAATATAGCATATTGAAGTTTTTTGTTTTTCTTTTAATATTCAAAGAGCATTTGTTTGATAAACGGCCAACGCAAAAGAATACGTGACGGATTTCTGGGCGGCGTGCAACGATGACGGTCAAGGAGTGACTGGTGTTGAACCAGTGTGCTGTATCATTCTTCGAAGTTAGTAGCAGCAAGGAAAATCCAGCAAGGTAGAACAGAATCAAGGTTATGATCGAAAGTACTGCGTTACGCAGTTTACAGTCCTCAATATATTAAGTAATTTATAAAGGTATACAAAATATGTTTCTCAAGTAAGCTGTTGTTAAATTGATGTATTTGCTTAAGTAAAAGCGACAGTAATCACATACAAACTTGCATATATTTAGCATAAAATAGTTTTGTTTAATTACTTCAAGGTGCAAAGTGTGCGATGCGTACTTCGAACAGTCCTAAGAGTAAATATTTGGGGTTTTAAGCTAGAAACACCATGGATAGTCTCATGCACTTCGCTTGGAGTTCTTTGTTTAAAACATGCCACGTACAATACTATGAGTTGTTACAAAAATTCCAAAATATATTGTGTGAAAAAATTTACAGAAGTATGCTCAATCACTGCGCAAAGTCCATGTTGCAACTATCCAGTCATCTTCGCTCAGTGTGATTGCCATTAATCTGGGCAATCCAGGGTTGTGAGTGAGTCCCAAGATCGTCGAATACATTCGAAAAATTTAAAATGTAGTCGTGACCTTGTTTCAGAAGCTTAAGGTAAAATCAGACTTTAAACTCTTTATAGTCTTACACTCTGCATTTACGTGATTGTTTGTCTGTGTTGCTAAAATGAAAGAAAAGGTAGTGTGGGCCTCCACATCGGGGCAAGCGACTAATTGACTTTATTTATAGTTAGTTACAACGGGAACAGGACAGGTCAAAATGAATTACTTCCATCCGGTGTAGCTTTTTCAACCCGACGAAATACTACCAAGCCACGGACGATGACCGACCACACGTTCCTTTCCAAAGCTTCATCCTAAGCCCAGCGGTATTTCCGTTAGGCGTTCCGGCAGTAGCCTCTCTTCCGTCGGGTTTTGTTTTGTCGAACACAGCCACAGCGCAGTCTCCCGTAAGAAACCCGAACGCAGAGCCTAGGTAGAAGGTACGTTGTTTCCGCCTCGACCCACATGTAATTAAGCTCCATAGAATGAATTGTATCCCTCCCCTCACCAACTGCCCGGAACAATCCCTAGTAACGCACCGGTAGCAACGAGAAAGGCATTCGAGGATGCCACGGCTGCCACAAACGTATCTGCCCTACGCAGTCGCACAAGGCTTGGTTTAGATTTGTTTTCGTGTTTTCCCTCTTCATCTGCCTTATCGCGGCTTTGACTCCGGCTTCGGCCAGTGTCTGTCCTTCTGTGCCACCGTAATGTGTCCAGTGGTCTGGCTGACCGCCGTTCTAGCCTGCGGCAGACTCGGTCGCGTTGCGCAAGGTTTCCGCGTCGTTTGTCTTCTGCACGGAACGCGGAACCTCGCTTGTCGACAAACCGGCGGACGCCTCGGGTTCTTCGTTCACCTCGACAGAAGGCAGCGCTCAAGTTTAGTGCCGTGCTTTATGAGGAGGAAAGAATGGTTTACTGGCGTCGTTTTGAGCGTACGTGAAACGCACTAACCGCAGCCCCTTACAGTGTTCGCTTTACTGAGCACAGTGAAATAAGTGGTAACACCGGTAACGAACCTTTTGTTGTTGCTGTTGTTGTTTTGTTTCTAGTAGTTACTCTCTTTTATCTTTTTTCGGAGTTAACACAAAAGGTTGAGCACGTTAACAGATCGCAGACATATGCATTACTTCTCAGAGGTCCCCATTAACGTGAACACCGTAAAGATAAAGTAGTAGATTCATTTGTCGAAAGCTATTATATACTTCGCCGTCACTTTCGCCATTGCCTGATCATCTCCCCCATCTCTTAATCAAAGCTCGTAAAAAAAATGTATGCAGGTTTACACGCATTGTTCCAAAAAACAAAACATAAACGAACAACAGGGGATGTGCGTCAAATGGAGCACACACGTTTTGGTCAACACGAAAGAAGAGCTCGACTTAAGGCAAAACGGTCTATGATGTTAAGAGGCCGTCAGGCAAACTCGTTCTCGGCCGAAATTGTGCACCTCAATACATCCGGTCGAGTCATCTCAAAACGCCGAGCTCCCCTGTTAGCCATCAATCGCAGCTGTTTTGTACATTTTACGCTCAGCTCTCTTTGTGTCTCGCCTTGTCGCCGCCCGAACGGCATTCGGGGATGCCCGTGTTCAGCCTCCAGCGTCTGCGAGTGTCAGCGAAAGTAATGGCCG
>JAZHYW010004558.1:0-17533 GCA_037355805.1 Ixodes ricinus
ATTGGCTCTGACAGTCCAATATTGGACAGCTTATGCCGGCGATATCCAATATTGGAAAGGTATTGGCTTTGACAGTCCAATATTGGACAGCTTATGCTGGCGTATTTCCAATATTGGAAAGCTATTGGCTTCGACAGTCCAATGTTGACCAGCCTATGCCAACGTATTACCAATATTGGAAAACCATTGGCTTTGATAGTCCATTATTGTACAATGTGATTCCAACATTGGGATACATATGGCTCATTGGGCCATTGTTGGGCCATTCTTTGCCACATCAAATCCAATGTTGGCCCAATACGGTGTGCTGCCTGGGGTACTGGACGCGGTGCTGGTGGTGCTCGGCCGACCATTGCGGCGTAGCTTAATGTCGGTTCCTCCGGTGTCACCGTGTTGATGGGCACTTCCGGGTGGACCGCCCGTTGTACTTCCTCGCGCAATGCCTCGGCGATGGAGAGTGTCGCTGTACGACTTGCGGCTGGTAGCAACTGGCGGAGTTCCTCCCGGATGACCTCCCGGATAATTTCGCGGATGTCCGTACCAGGAGCGTTCTCGTTGCCGAGCAGCGTGGTTGCAGCGATACTTGGACGTCGCTGGTAGTTGGAAGCGCGCGCTTGGAGGGCGCGCTCGATGTCTGTCGCCTCGGTGACGAAGGCTTCGACAGTGCCCGGCGGGATGCGCACGAGGCCTCCAAAGATGTCGTCCCTCACCCCGCGCTTGAGGACCCGCAGCGTCTTGTCGTCTGGGGCTAGTGGGTCGGCACGTGCGCTCAGGCGGAGGACATCTTCTACGAAGCTTGTGACGCTTTCGTCGGGGCCCTGCGTTCGAATTCGGAGGAGATCCTATGCCTTCTCCCATCGGTGTAGGGTGGCGAACGTCCGCTGCAACTCGGCCACACAGATGTCCCACGACGTAAGCGAAGTCTCGTGATTCTCGAACCAATGCCTCGCAGTACCCTCCAGCGAAAAGTAGAGGTTGTGGAGGCACTGCTCCGCAGTCCATCCGTTGTGGCGCGCCACACGCTCGTAGTGCTTGATCCAGTCTTCGACGTCCTCGTGGATCTCGCCGTGGAAGGGAGTCGGCGTAAGGGGAGCGGCGGGCAGGTAGACGACGGCGGGAGCGGCGGGGGTCGGCGACTGGTCGGCCATCGTCGGCCTCGTTGGCTGCTTGGTCCTTGGCGGCAGAAGTCCGAATTCCGGGGGTAGGCCTTGGGTGCGACGACTGAACTGGATCTCGGTAGTGCCTTCGTTGGTTCTTCGTGGGCTTGGCGTCGGACTTGCACTGCGGACCCTCGGAGGGGTACGCGGCAGGGGCATGCGGTACCCCGCACCTCCACCAAAATGTCACGAATGACGAGGTGACAAACCAGGATTAACTGAGGAAACTGAAACGTTTAATGGGGGGGGGGGGCGAACTTGGGCCCAAAACAAAAAGGAACAGAAGATAATAACAGAGCGTCGCGAGCGTCGAAGTCGGCGAGACAGCAGAGTCGAACGCTGGGGTGAGACTGAGTCCGGCTGGTTACGCGGAGCCACTTTTGTGCACGCGTGGGCTTCTGGAACATTCGGCCTAGAACATTCGGCGCGCAGAACATTCTAACCTAGAACGAGTAACACGGTTTTCGAAATTACCAGAAATCTAAATTGGAAGAATAAATAAAAGACGCGGCGCTCCCAGGGAACGAACCCTGGGCTTTCTGCGTGGAAGGCGGCGCGATAACCGTTAGGCCACGAGCGCGCTGCCTACTTAGTCAGCTGCGCTCGCGGCAATATGTTGTTCGTCCCTTTCTCGGTAGTCTTCGTTGTTGTGCCATGTGATACCTCAATTCGATGTTTGCTTATATTCCAAGCTATTGCATATAGTGATCGCAACGCACGTCTCTCGCTGGCCGATTTTGTGACGCTAGAAAAATGGTGCATTTATATATAAGAAAAAATAAAAATTGCGCGGACGCAAAAATAATGAAAGTAAGGTGCGGACGTACATTAAATTTATATATTGTGACGGTGAAGACGACGACGCTGCGGCAGTGGTGGGCATGACTATCGCGTGCAAGGCAAACGCGCACGGCACTGCCGTCGTGAAATAATTCGACTTCATTATGTGAACATCCCTGTCTTCTCCAGCCGGCCTCGTATCTCCATAACATTTGGTGGAGGTGCGGGTACCGATCATACCGTTCACCCCATCAACCTTGAAGCCATTTGTAGAAGCGCTCGACAGCATTTGACTGATCATTAGCTAACAACCCTGCCACACATTCCCTGACTCAATGAAGCCATAAAGACAGGACGACATGAAGAACTGACAGACGTCAACGAAGAACCATTAATAGTGTAACATGATCACTTAAGAATGCGATTGCTAGATAATGATTGTGGCGACTGAGGCCCACGAGAATTGACGATCCCCTGCTCCTTCTTCAGCACAATCTTGTGACGGCATGACTGATGTTCCTCTGCTTGGAGAGTGTCGTCGCGGGGCTGTGACTGGTGCTGCAGTCGGTAATTCTGCTAGAGCGTCGTCTGGCCATGGAACTGCGGCAGGTTCTCATATTTCGCAGCAGGCCGCAGTGCTTCGTCTATCTGTGTCTTCATCTGTTTCTGCGGTGTTTGCGTGCATGTTTTCCTTGTGTTTTCTTCATTCATAGGCAGGGTCCTCATCTTGCAAGGAGGGGTAATGTGACGATGAAGTCGACGGCGCTGCGGCAGTGGTGGGCATTACTATTGCGCACTAGGCCTACGCGCATGGCTTTGGCACCATTAAATATTTCGGCTTAATTATGTGAACATCCTTGTCCTCTCCTTCCGGCCCCGCATCTCCGTAACATATATATATATATATATATATATATATATATATATATATATATATATATATCGAAAATATGATGATGATTGAACCGTACATGATGGAATGATATCGATGTCTTACGAAACCCCCGAGAGCGAAAATACACGGCGGAGCCAGGATTTGAACTCTGGGCCTCCCAATGTCCGGTCGAGTGTGCTTTTAATATATTATATTATAATATATTATATTATATTTTTTATATTATATAATTTTACGGTCCTCGGGCTACTTGGCATTTTACATTTCTCTTTATGGCTCTGGGTTTTTTCTTCTTCGTCCTCTGTTTGCAACAAGATGAGCTGGCGGGCTAGTTGGTTGTCTATCATGAATAAAATAGCGCAAAACAACAAGGACAGAAGGACGAAATAGACAGGCAGGGCGCTCAACTGATAACTAACGTTGCTGACAACTGACATTTAATACACTCGATAAAGAAGGAGAAGAAAAATTTCCTGATATTATCGCTTAAAAGGAAGTAAAGTACACCCCCAAAGTTTTTTATACGTAAAAAAATATAAGATAAAGTACATAAAAAGGGGATTTACTGATGATATCTTAGGGTGGTAAAACAGTAAGAAAACGGGAGAAACGTAAAATTCGTAGGAGGCAATAGTTTTTGAGCAAAAATAGAAAATTGCCGAGGTACACGATCAGAAATCGTAGATGATAAAAAGAAAAAGAATGAGTTTGAGACCCAAAAGGAACATAAATTTGCAGGCTGAATACTTGTCATCAAGTCATAAGATTGAGGAAATGAAGTACCTTTCGAGAAAGTCGATCGACGGGGCGCTGATACACAAGGCCCCATGAGACACAATTATTTGAGCTTCGTACAGCTCGCGCCTTGTTTTGGTCCTAAAACGGTATGGCTAAACATGTCGGTGAACATAGAGTCCCCTGCATGTATTGCAAGATGGCTGCAGTTGACGATCTCAAGGCTAAGGTATGTTCTCGTAAGCGGTCATTGATTCATCGTCCTGTTTGTGCCACACATATTTCGTCGCAGTTGATAGGAATTTCGTTCACCACTCCTCGTTGGCAGTCGACGTATTGATGCTAATGTTTTACTTTGCACTCAGCTTGCTGTGGTTGAAGATGATTGATTCTTGGACACAACCGCTTAAGTTTTTCTGGTGCAGAGAGTGCCACTTGGATTTGATATTTAGATGCAATCTTTTTAAGTTGTGTGTAACTCGAGGAATGTATGGCAGCACTGCTGGTCGGCGGTCCTTTTCTCGTGTGCGCTCTCGTTGTCCGCTGTTGGTGGGTTATGATTCGGCGACTTCAAACAAAATCAAACTCGCGAATCCAGATGTCTTGAGGCACTGCACTTGAGCTTCAAAACTCAACCACGGAATGTGTACCCGACTTTTTTAAGGCTTTTGGTTCAATTTGAGTATTTCCAGCAAGTGTGCTTGTCTTTCAACGTCAGATGAAGATCTAAAAACTGAAGCTTAAATTTGTTGGAGACTCATGGGTGAAATTGAGCCCTTTCCTTTCGTTCAAAAAAGTAATTTGATGGTGTGGATTGTCTTAGCTTCATTTCCATGGGTCTTTTTGAAAGAAGCACAAGATAATAATGCACGTATCTGAAAATGCGTGAAACTTGCCCTTTGGTGAGTGCATAAGAAATGAACCGATCACATTTTGAAAGGTAGAAGTCACAAAGGACTTGTGCCACGCCAGACCCTATACATATGCCTTTCCTTTGTAGGTAAGACGTATCTTTGTACGTTACCACGGTGGCAGATAGGTAGAACCGTAAAAGATCTAGGAAGGATTCTACCTGTATTCTACTTTCATTTTGAAACATCGTAAATCACTTTGGCAACGATACACTCGTTCAAAGCTGTAAGCACCTTGTTGTGTGGGATTGAATAAAATGTTCATCCACATCAAGTGAAAGCCCGTATTGTACCGGTGTGTCTTTCAGTAGTAGGTGATGTTTAACCGCCTCAGAGTAAGGGATCAGGAATGGATCATTTAGTTTGAGTTTAGACAGATGTTGCTTTAGATAGCGTGACATCACCTCTTGCCACGATCCTTTTTCAGTTACAACCACTTGGAACGGACACTCTTTTTGGATGTTCTGGCGGTGAAAAACATGTCTAAGTTGACCTTTGTGGAAGTCGAAATCAGACAATTATCCTTGACCGATTGATGTGAATGCTTTCAGCTTGAGATGCTAAGACATTACTCAACAGGTTTAACTCTTTCTCAGAGAAGTGATTTACCACACGAGACTTGTTCAACCTCCTTCCACATCCATTCCCAGATTTTAATAGTACATCCACGCAGTCTTCAATACAACGTGGTCCAACGTCTTCTCGGGCCTTATACGCTATGTCATATGCGTTGGACAGTAGCTGTATACCCTGTGTTTTTTGGCGATGTGCAAAATTTCGGTCCTTTTTCTAGAATTCTGCATATACCTGCTGGCAGAGAAGTGTCCCCCAAAATAGTGAGGTTTTGTCCTTTGCTTTCTTTGTTTTGGCTCCGGAGACCTTTAATATGAGGAACATGCGACCACTATAAGTATTCCCTTGCCCTAGATTTCTTTTTTTAAGCGATAACATCAGTAACTTCTTTCTTCTTCTTGTTTATTGAATATATTAAATGTCAGTTGTCTGTTTAGGGTCCCCTGTTTGATAGAGTTTCAGACCAAATTCTTCTTTCACACGATTGACTCCCCATTCTTCTGCGTGTCATATAGACAACTGGCCACGCTTCTCTTCCCAGTGATGAGAGCGCGCACGCGCTCGCCCGAGAGATAACCAACCGAGCATTACACGAGGCGAGAGAGGAATTTAGCATTAGACACTACAACACCAACCTTCCCCCACCCCCACCCCTACTCACTTACAATAATGTCACAGAATACTAGCGCTCCAGCGCCAAACTCTTCCTCCCCTACACAAGACACTAACCCGGCAGGAGGAAATCGCATGGCGCCTACTTCAGAGCCACACCTACCCAAAGCCTATTCCACAAACACCGACTCTTCCCCACCAGGTACCCAGACATCCGTCCGGCTTACAATCCCCACAACCCACCTTTTACCACTCTACATAGACCTGTCCAACTCCATTCGGTTACGGCATCAAACCCATTCCCTATTTTACATTCTCTTCTTGGGAGGCTGCGC
Source organism: Ixodes ricinus (assembly GCA_037355805.1). Lineage (NCBI taxonomy): Eukaryota > Metazoa > Arthropoda > Arachnida > Ixodida > Ixodidae > Ixodes > Ixodes ricinus. Next base: position 5,999 of record JAZHYW010004558.1, read on the forward strand.
TGTCCAGCACAGTGGCTTACGATCAGCGACGGCTGATTGAACGGGGCAAGCGAAAAACAGAAGCCAACGCAGCCCTCGACTAAGGGCATCGTTCAAGATGGTGATAACGACCGGACTTCTTAAATAAAGTTTTTATCTCGGTATCTGCGTGTTTGGTCGGCTTTGTCGCACTGCCCACCCCTCCACCCTTTCCTGCTACCCGACAGCGCATGGGCTGATGCCTCCGGAGTCGGTTTTGGAGTACTTGTAGGGGACTGTGAGCAGGCAATCGTAGCCCCTCTGCCGAGGCAAATATGCCACCGGGAAGGACTAGCCGTGATCAATAAAACTGCGCCGACTTGAAATAACAAAACAAACAACTTAATCAAACGTTTCGTCTCCCATGCGGGAGACATCATCAGTGAAACCTTCAAGCAGGAATGAGAGAAAAAACTTCGACAGTCCTATTTAAGCAGATCCGCGTACACATCGGGGAGGGGGCCGCGGCTGGAGTTGCAAGCCGATGAGTCACTTCGGATCAACCATGATTCGACGAACCTGCGTGGACCCCACCTTTGTTCACGCGCCAAGTGGACGCATTCTCAAAGTCGAAACTGTGACCCGTATTCCAACAATGGTCTACGAGTTCCGTCTTCGCTCTTGTAGCATGCGTGGCCTTATCGAGGGTAAGGCCTGTTCTCCATTGGATGCGCGTCAGACGATCGTTTATACACAACGCCGACTGACGACATGCACCACGTGTTCGGTGCAAGGAAGCAAGCAGAAGAAATGGAAAAGATGAAGTGCACGGACACCCACGACAAGAAACTGTCCCAACTAATTCCAAAGGCCCCCACACCACCGGCATCAACGGTCTACAACTTGTCATCGAAGCAACTGTCCGCTGGTCATCTAAGTCTTCTTTTGAAAGGTCTTGATTTCGCTCTAGCGCCACGTGTAGTTCCCAAAAGAGACTTCATAATCGAAATTGAGGAGGCACTTCGTCACCTACAGGATACGACCGGGATTAATCAGGCCCGCAGCCGCATATCAACTATGCTTAACAATGCTAAAGTAACGCCATCGAATCTGAGTAGCCATGTCTTGATGCGCGGGCATGGGCGAGAAAGGAACTATTCACACCTAAACAACACAGCCTTTGGCTCAAGCGCTACACAGCGGCTCAAGGAACGAGCTTTGCCATGGCCATTGCTAGTGCCGTTTCTTTTCTAATAAAGATATACCAATAAAATGGGTACCGCCGGTCATGAGCCCCCGACCTGCCGTTGCGCGCTTTACACGCAATGGCAAGCTGGCGGGCCATCGAGTCCTCGCGCACTTTGCGAGATACATCGCTTCGCTTCTCGTGCTGAGGGCGGCGAAGGGATGTAAGAAAGGTCCCGGCGGTTTCCCGAGGTTTCTCAAATAATTTTAATAATCAAATCAAATGGGGAAAATGTGCTGGCACACAGCCCAAGTCAACGCTCGTCCACGGCTGCGAGCGCCGCGCGAACACCAAGCTCTGTCTCTGTGTGAAGGAGAGTCCCTTTTCTTGGCGCAAACGCGCACCAACACGGCAAGGTCCTTCAGCTAGTGCTACTCGGCCTCGCAGAGATTAGCGTTCGCCTGCGCGCAGTCCCCAATATCTACGCCGTAAACGACTCCGGAGGCATCTGCCCATGCGCTGTTGGGTAGCGGGAGGCAGGCGGAGGCGGTTGGCAGTGAGGCAAAGTCGGCCAAGCACGCAAAGAAAGGGAAGCCAGTTGAGTGAAGGGGGTTTTTGGTTTGAAAATTTGTGAAACATAGGACGATGAAGAAAAAACCCAGAGCCACTGAGAGAGCAGTGGCAAAATGCCAAGACCCATGCACAAGTTGCCTGCTGGGTCGGGTGAACTGGCGGCGGAGGTCCCGTCGCTTTCGACATGCAGGCAATGCTACCCAGGTCCGGCTGGAGTAAGTCTGAACGCTCGCTTTGCTTGTCTGTAGTGGGTTCCTTTGTGTTGGTGTTGTTTTCCTCTGCGCAATCGTAGGTGTCGAAGGAGTCGTCATCGGCGTGGGGCTCGATGACATTGTCGGTCCTGCTGAGCCGCTCCACGATTCCCTCGGCGGCGGTAGCCGTCGAGTCCGGATGCAATGGGTCGTTTTCTTCTGTCCCGCATCAAGAACGGTCAAGGTCGGACGAGACGCAAGTCCTCCCAAAATGCATGGGCGAGAAGGTGCCAACCGGGAAAAAGTCCAGGAGCGTCGAGAGAGACGACGGTGCCGTCGGTGAGGGCACTTGTGACTCTCGAAGACCCAGGGTAGCCACCGGACTCAACTGAAGGATAAGGGGTCTCTCGAACTTGTTGGCTTTGGGGCGGTAGCTGGTGTTCGCGGGAGCACGAGACATGCGGCTTTCGGGTCGAGGCTGGTTGGGCTGGTCGAGGAGCTCTCTGAAAACCTGGGACTCGCTGCCTGGGCATGTGGTAAGGGATAGCCATCCTCCAGTTCCCTCTCGCAACAACGTGGGAAGAGTTTCAGTCGAATGCAAATGAGGTTTTGGTGATCGGGGAGCATGGCATCCCACTAGAACGGGTGCCGGAGTGGAGATGCCTCGTCGACATCTCGCGTGAACAAACTTCTGTAGTTCTGGGCGAGGTCGCGCGAAATGTGTTAGGCCTGACGGACCCTCGCTCCGGAAATGGGCGGTGGGGGCTCCACCGGAGGGTCGATCGTGTTGGTGGCTTGGGTAGAAATGAATCCGTAGAAGCCATACCTACGGCGGAAGCAGGGAGAGCTTCGGCGATGCTGGAAGCAATCACTTGGCGCGTCTGTGGATGTTCGAGCTCATTATGCGGATGTTCAAATAGCTCAGCGTTCGGAGTTGTTTGACAGGGACTGCTGAGACTGCTGGCCGTGTGGGGCAAGACCGGCCTTGCCATCAACGATTGGAAACAGGGCCGCTCCCAAGGTTGAGGCGAAGAGGGCAGGAAATGGCCTCCCTCTCTGATGAACGAGGGCGGCTCCGTCATCGGCGACCAAGTTCGTTGGCGCGTTCAAGAACGAGGCATCCTTCTCCTTGACTTTTTTACTCTCATGCTGAGATGCGTGGCAGTGCCGACGGCTGCCACTTAGTTCGAAAAGAAAGCTCAGCACGAAAACGACAAAAAGAAATCTCCGATACTTTTTGGACGGTTCCTCGTTCCATCCGCTGCTCTCAGACCGAGCATATATACACACACACACTACAAAACGCCAATGTCAAACCTCTTGCATTGTGTCTTTCCGTGTTGCTTTCAAATCGATAGTCGCGACACGTTTTAGACTGAATGAATACTAAGTCTTCTTTTGCGCCAGCTCTGCATGATGGTCAAATTGTTGTGTGTATGTTTACACAGCCGGAAGTTAGTCTGCCTCAGTGGGTGTCTGGTGTCTAAGCTGTATATCAGCAATTTAGCCAGTGCGGTACAACCGCTAACCTGGGGTTTTTAGCGTACGCCACCCAGTAGTGATACACGACCGCACGCCGGTACGATTCTCATTCAGATCGAAACGGGAAGGGGCGGAGATTGAACCTAGGATCTCTGGGTTCTGCAGCGCGAGCTTTCGCTCCACGCGCTCATTGGTGTGCACTAGACTACTCGGCCACCAATACCCCTGCATGATGGTAATTTACCTTGTTTCTTCATACTGCCTACTGCATTTCAGGAACATCGGTGGTTTTGATAGAACCGAGTTGGATGGACCTCTAGAATTCTTACATATTAGTTAATACCCTGAAGGCGGCACGTTACCAAAAATATGTAGCGATGTAGGAGTGTGGAAGATTGAGAAGGTAGAGATTTTTTTTATTATAAGCTGGACCACTGATTCACAACTATTTCTGAATCCTAAAGTTAAATTGAACGGAAATGTATTACGTGATGCACCACTCGCTGAGAGTAACTCTGCCAAATTGCCACGACATTTATACATCCCGCCTTCAGGTCATACTTAAGAAAAACTAAGATTTTATTTTTCGGTTAATATCGATTAAAACCGGTTGCCGGTAAATAATTTATGATTACGGTTGCGGTTACGTTTTTTTATTAATTTCGAATAACGGATTAGTTCCGGTTACTGGTTACTGAAAAAATTTCGTTCCTAAACGGTTTTCGATTTCGGATACGGTTACGGTTTCGAGTCCTTCATCGGAACTGCTCTTGCGACGAGTCCATTTGTACGTTTGACTTTACCGGTGTACAAGATTTGTGTCACATGGTGGCCAGACACTTGATTATATAAGTTGCATTTAGGCTCAAAACATGATGTTTCGTTTTCGCCGTAGACCCCCGAGAAGAAACCTAGAGTTCGAGTATCTGCAAGTACTAGGCAAGACATAAAAAATACACATCGTAATCCAGGTGTACCTTTCTCGCTGAAAGCAGTCATAGACCTAAGAATTTCAACTGTTTCCGGGGTGAGCCTTTAAAGTGACGCTGAGAGGGTATTTATGATTGGCAAGACGCCATAATGAGTCTCTCTTGCAAAAGATAAAACAACCTTTTTTGTGGTCACTGTTCTTTTGTGCGTGTCTATTTACAGTGACACACAATTACCGGGAATGTACTGTTGACAACGCCAACAGTACGCTATGCCTGCAGTTATCATACAGTGTGTTGTGCCAGAATCTATGATGGCGGCACTTTTTCGGATACTTTTCAACTTCACGGCGTTGTTCCGTAACGAAGATTTAGAGTATCTAGTGCTTTCAAGCCTATTCGCTGACTCTAATCTGGACATTTAGACCTGTCACACGCTACACTGTTATGTATGTTACGGCAAAGAAGTTTTGCACTATACATGTTTCCACATCAAGAACCATAGTAAAAAAAATACGCCTTCTCGCGGAGCACTACTTACTTCCTCTTTATAATGAGAATAGAAGTTTTTGCTGGTGCACCTTTGATTAAAGATTTGTTACCTTACCAAGAAGTACACCTTTCAAACACCAAAATCAGCGCTTCTGCCTCCGACATCCAAATCTTGCTAGAAGTACTTCAAGCAGCGAGAAACATTAAGCAAAACTTCCTCTTTTCTTGAGGCGAAAACCGGCGTAGTTCAGTTAGAGTTTAAATAACTGGCTTGTTGAATGTTTAAACAACCCAGAGCTAGGTCTGCCTCAACTGGCGACGAGTCTCCCAGCTTTAAATGATAAATTTATTCAGTGGGTGGTTTCATTTGAAATCGAGACTTACGCTTGTCGGAGTGGGTGTTTCGATTTGTTTTTTAAATATATGTCATTGCTTCATTTCTAGAAGAACAAGACACGCCTGTCAAATTAAAGATTTTAAATATTTCAGCTTCGTGAAAAGTGTTGAGCGGAGCAGGGTGAAAATGGTTTTTTTACTCCGTGATTTTCTGACCCGGTTCAGCTGGTATAAATACGGGAAGCTTACAAAACTCGCAGTAATTTTTGTGCTTTTGGCCACGTTGTTTTGACTATTTTTTATTTGGAAGGAAAATAATCTTGTATTTTGTTGTGTTGGTATGCGGGTGCTGACTATATCTAGCCTACTGGATAATCCGGTGACGTCGCTGAGTTCTTGTAACTCATGAGTTATTATATTTGTCGCTTACCAAATATCTATCCGATGTAGCCCTATACATCGGCTATTATCGACGGGCATAAGAGTTTAGTTTATTTTATTTTCACTGATTTTATATAAAATTTGAAATATCGTCGAAAATGAAATTAACCGATATTTTAACACTACTTATTAAAAAAGGCATTTTTATTTCGTTCAATTTTTTGTATCTATTGCCATGATCATATGAACTTTTAATTGGTTTGATGCGATTTCCTTCTTTTGTTGTATCTTCTCTAGAAGTGATCAAAATCACTCCCACGTGACAATGGTGCAACTGGAGACTTGTAACTCTCTGCGAGTTATTTTATTTGTCGCTCAAATACTATGTGGTGTAGCCCTATAGATGGAATATCGAGGGGCATAAGTATGGTTTATTTTATTTTCTCAGAATTTTTTATATAAATATGAAATATCGTCGAAAATGGAAATTAACCGATATTTTAACCCACTTTATCGAAAAAGGCCATTGTATTATTTCAATTTTTTTTATTGCTGCTGATAATATGAACTTTCAATTGGCTCGATGAGATTTCCCCCTTTTTTGTTGTATCTTCTCTAGAATGATCGAAATGCTCTGCTTTCTCATAACGGCCAAACGCAGTTTCCGCAGGTCGGTTTCGCTGCAAAGACTGAACTGCTTATTTGTAGCGGTTTAAATGCAGCGGGTAGATTCACTTTGATAGTATCACTCGTGCTTGGCTATATATTGTTTTTCTTAATTTTAATGATGGCAACTGAAATTCTTTAGTCCGATCGTTAGCGGTACAGCGGATGTTCCATTACCTTTAGTTTATTCCCAAACCAAAGCAATGTGTGCCTAGCCAAAGCAAATCTACCGTAGCCAATTAAAATAAAATCGTCAAATCGCTTTTCTATATCATCCAGAAGGCTGTACAATCTTTGCATTCAACTCGGTGCGACCAGCGGAGAAACTAAAAGTCTACAGAGACATTAAGTGACTGCTTTCGCTGCCTTCTGTGCATGTGGAATCGCCGCTTCTGGCATCAGAAATATCGATCAGTTTTGAACAAACCCAACACTTACTTTAACTGTACTACACTCGTTCAAACAGAAGGGTCACCGTTCGGGTTCACCGCTCGCTCGCTTTGGCCCCAGTTTTCGTTCTGTCCGTCTCGACTTACCACGCTGTTGAACTTCTCGGCTGCATCTGACCGCTGCGGTACAAAGTTCAGCTCGCCTCCGCGCTCGATCGTCTCAGCAGAGGCAAGCCGATGCCGTTGTCAAAAAGTTCCAATATTGCGTTGCTCGTGAAGTGGACTATTTAAGCGCACAACAAAATATTATTTACACGCCATCCTAAATATATTAGCGTTAGTTAATAAAAGTGTGATTCATCGCCAATTGGTGTTTGTGTCCTGTAAAACATTGTCTTCGGTTCCGTAAACTCTGTCCGTTTTCCTCACTTTTGTTCTGCAAAACCTTTCGCTTCTAAAAGAGGCATGTGATAGCACATATTTCTGATATACACTGCTGACAATAAGAACATGCAATTACATGGTTATTTGAACCACGCGACAAGACACATCATGGATTAGCGCCCGTGCCGGATGCTTCCTGGGTGTAACGGACGATGGGTCTATAGCGCGAAGGGCCGGGCGTGCTGTACGTGCCTTACAAGCTGTGTATAGCACAAACAGATATATGACCCGGTTCTGGCACATGAAGGGCTCGTTCCGCTTTCTCCGCCCTTTGTGCCCTGGCTTTAGACATCGGATAATGGAGCATCCGTTGCACTCGGCTAACTATTAGACTAAAGAATGTCAGTTGCCATTATTAAAAATTTAGAAAATACCGTATGCAGCCAAGCACGAGTGTTCTCAATCAAAATGAATTTACCCGCTTCATTTGAACACACAAATAAGCAGTTTAGTCTTTGCAGCGAAGCCGACCTGCGGAAACTGCGTTTGGCCGTTATGAGAAAGCGGGAGCGATTTCGATCATTTCTAGAGAAGATACAACAAAAGGGGAAATCCCATCGAGGCCAATTGAAAGTTCAGATTATCGGCAGTAATAAAAAAATTGAAATAAATAAACAATAGCCCATTTTGATAAAGTACCGGTTCAAATATCGGTATTTATTTCGACGATATTTCATATTTTATATAAAAAATTGATGTGTAAATAAAATAAACACACTTATGCCCCTCGATATTCCACCTGTATGGGGCTACATCCGCATAATATTTTGTCAAGCGACAAATAAAATAACTCACTGAAGTTACAAGGCTCTGAAGTTTGTCACCGCATTGTCACGTAGGAGTGATTTTGATCACTTCTAGAGAAGATACAACAAAAAAGGGGAAATCGCATCAAGCCAATTGAAAGTTCACTATCATCGGCAGCAATAATAAAAAGATTGAACGAAATAAAAAATAGCCTTTTTAATGAAGTTGGTTCAAAATATCGGTAAATTTCATTTTCGACGATATTTAAATTTTATATAAAAATTTCAGTAAAAATAAACTAAACTAAACCTTATGCCGTCGATAGCCCATGTATAGGCTGCACTCGCATAGTATTTCGTAGCGACAAATATAATAACTCATGAGTTACAAGGCTCTGAAGATGTCGCCGGATTTGTCAAAGAGATCGATGTTTGGCATTTTTATCTCAATAAACAAAATACAAATTATTTTCCTTTCAACTAAAAAATAGTCTAAATAACATACAAGAGCAAAAAAAAATACTGCGACAGTTTTGTATGCTTCCGTATTTATACCGGCGTACAGAACTGCGGTAGAAAAATCACGGAGTAAAAAACCGATTTTCACCCTGCTCCACTCAATAATTTTCGTGAAGCTGAAATATTTTTTAAAAAAATTTTGAAACGCGGTTTTGTTTTTTCCAGAAATGGGCAACTACATATATTTTTTCAGAAAAAATCGAAAGACCCACCCCGACAAGCGTGTTCGATTTCAAATGAAACCACACCCAGTGCAGTACAACCGCTAGCCTCTGGTCTTTAACGTGCGTCATGCAGTAGTGATACAATTCCGCCCGACAGTACGATGCTCAACCGGATCGAAAGGGCAGGGGTGGGATTGAATCCTAGGATCCTGTGTTCTGCAGCGCGAGCTTTGCTCCACGTGCTCCGATCTGCTGTGCGCTCATCCCACTCGGCCACCGATACCTCTGTTAGAGTTCAGAGGACTGCAGGAGTCATGCATCAGCGGCGCAACGTCAGTGCAGCAACACACGTCAAGACTCGCGCTGCTGATCGGCTTCCGCAGCCGCAGCGCAAGTGGTCGTTTGCTTCTGTTGGTGTTTGTTTCTCCGTAATCCTTCGTAGTATATTATCATTCGCATTTTAAAGCAAAATACTTAAGAAGCTTGTTGTTCAGAAAGGCCGGCGTCGGTGTGGTGTCGGTCGGCCAGGAAAATCCTGGTTTGCCCTAAAGTAACTCATTCGCCTCTAAGAGAGGCGAATTCAAGTAATTTTGGCGAGCGTGACCGAACCCACGACCGTCCGGTCGAGAGCAAGAAGCGTTATCCACTGGGCCAGGCAGACACTTTTTTCTTCTCTTCTTTTTGTTTATCGCCAGACTTTGACAGTAAATGAATTTGAACAACAAAAACGCCGCCCCCCGGATTTTCGACTAGCGGAGTAAAATGTTAAAATTCCAGAATGGCTTTCAGTTTTTCGAGCATCTCCAGCCATTCTGAGTCTGGATATATTTTCTGATACACGATTACCATCCAGTTTACACTCCCGGTGAAGTAGAGGCGTACCGGGCGGGCATCCGGATCAGCATGCCGAACCGCCATCCGGCTTTTACTAGGCTAAACAGACACGCTTGTGCGGCTTGGAAATGAGCGGGAGTTTACATTTAGCTCTTGCGTTCCACTCTTAAATGCGAAGCTCAAGCGCCCTCCTGTATTTCTTTTTTTGCTTTTGCAGTGTAAAAACAATTTTTTTTTTCAGGTTTCTTTACTCGTCCGAACTTAAATTGTTTTCAGCGAAAAAATCGTTGGTATAAAATTTCAACATTCATATGACAATAGCAAGGTATTATTTCCAAATCTCTCGAGTGTCGCATTTCGGAGATACGTTCGGCCATAGGACTCTATATTCTGACAAAGCCTTGCAGATTGCTTCAAGAAGCGGCCGGCAAAAAGAAAAGAAGGAGCGGAGGACAACGGATGATAGGAGAACGACTTGACTCGCTCTCTGCGGCGAAAGTCCAAAACACACTTCTCCCGAGCGAAAACGTATGTTTCGGGTCCTCGCCACTACAAAATCTGTGCGCTGAAGTCCAGGTTTTTCGAGAAAAGGCTCATTCATGCTCTGTGCTGACCAGAACCGCGCGCTCGGGAACTACGAAAGGGCACTTGTGTGCTTCGTCGTCGAACTGCCAGGTTTTCAGAGTATAGAAGACGCTATGGTGCATGTCATCAGAACCGTTTCGTGTCAAAGCTACTAGAGGCAGCGTGCGGTCCCATCACTTCCGAGACCAAGGCCTGACGACAGAGTTGATTTGGCCAAAATGGTGGTCGACCGACACTTTGACGTCAAGTTGGGGCATTTATTTTAACTCTAGCAAAAGATCCGCATGAAAGAAAAAAGACAGTGGTGATTTTGATTTTTTTCCATACCCGACAGTGGTGGCCAAAAATACCGTCGCAGAATGCAATCAGAATACTATAGTCAACTATGAGGGCATTCGAACGGCAATGTAATCAATAGGAGACATATGACTGCCTTGTATCGACCTCGTCGGTCTGAGTCCAATAGCTATTGAATGCGGGGCTATGAAAAGTGTATTACTTTTTGTGTCTTTTGGAGAATACCATCATGGTAAGTACCCATGTAATATCTAAAAAAATTGCTTTGGCTAATATTTTATTACTTACTCTCAGGGAGCAACTCCTGCTTGATAAAGTAGCATACCTATATTCGAAATGTTTCATCCGAGCTAATTCTTATCCCCGTTAGAATCTCGCTTTACTCGCCTCCACCGCGGATACTATATATTCTTCAATATGAGAATTTGTAAACTTCACTCCACGTCATTGTTGCTAAATATCGCGGAAGGAATTTCAAAGAGCCCAGGACATGGCATCTGGAGTAGAGACAGAAATAAGAGTGTCGCCTAATTCAGCCGTCTCTTTTCCCACGGACTTTGAACAGGCTCATTCGCGGCCGCCTATACTAAATGGCCAGAGCTTCTCCAAAGCATATATCATGAGCGGTCAGCTCAGCTTTCTGCACTAAATAAGGCCGGTAAGCTAAACAGAAACAGGCCACAGAATCGCGAAAATATTTTATAGGTACTTTGATACTCACAAATAGGATAGTATTGAGATCTAACATGCCTCACCAATAACTATAACGGCTTTTCAAGAAAATCTTGGAGTTCTTGTCAGGTAAGTAAGGCCTCTAAGAAATGTTCGGCAAACATACTCAAAGAACTCAGAGAGATTCTTCAAAATGGCGCTACAAAAAAATTTCAGAACTTTGCAGGGCCTCTTTGCCTGACTTGTCAATAGGGACGAAATCCAGTCCTCTGGACAACTTTTGCTTCACTATCAAAAGTATTTGCAGTTTTTTTTTTTAAAAGACGCACAAAAATGGCGGGCATTGCTCCCCGTGCTTTCTGGGACGAGGCTGCTTTTCATTTGATGAAAATATAGGACACGAGAGCAGTTCAACCTATATGAAAGACTATACAATGTTTGTGTCTTCACTATGATTGTCATGATCTGAACTGGTTCTGAGCTGGGTGGTGACCGCTCCGAAGCTCTTGCACTGCTAGGCTCAACGACAGGACTAACAGGTGAATCAGAGCCGGCGATTTTGTCACATGAAGAATCCAAATATGTTACAGTGCAAATATGTTTTCCGCATTGTGTATATTTGTGCTATATGGCTTTCGGAAGAGCCGCTGCATTATACGATTTGAAAGGAGCAGGTCTTGGCAGGTAACAT
>JAZHYW010004559.1:0-17209 GCA_037355805.1 Ixodes ricinus
GGAGAAGAAGACGAAGCTGGAAAGGAGGGCCGTTAAAGTGCTCTTCAGCTGGTGCACAACGATCTTTGCCGAACACCTCTATCCAGTCCTCATTAAATCCCCTTTTACATCCTCACAAGTGGTGGAGGTGCTGGGTCTATCCGTTGCATCTGTTGCCGGTGTTGACTTGCCGGCATTGATTCGCAGCATCATTCGTGAAGAGCTGCGTTCCTTTCTTGATCACCTCCGTCCACCTTCCGACACTACCGAAACTCGCCCTCAGGCACAGAGCGTCCAGAAAGTCGTACAAAACGAACTTCATGCTGCGCTTGCATCACTGACGCCATCGACGTCGGCATATCCTTCACCACCTCCCGCACCGCCGCTCTTCTGTACCATGCCACATGATGCGCAGCACTTCTACGCAGGCTCCCGTTTCAATCAGGCCTCCCCAGCGTCGCGAACCTACGCACCGCGCCGAAGAAGTGACATTTGGAGAACGGAAGACCAGCGACCCATCTGTTTTAATTGTTGTTTACCCGGCCACGTCGCGCGCTACTGCCGCCGTCGCATGAACCCTGACGAGTATCGCCGTTTCCCTCAACCTTATCCACGCTACTCTCCCGATGACGACAGCCGTCCCGTTGACCGCCAGACCCCAGCTCCATTTTCACAGCGTGACAATCGCAGAGGCCGATCACCGTCTCCTTACCCTCGACGCCAGCGCTCCGTGTCGCCCCTCAATGTCGCCGCCGTCGCAAATACAACGTCAAACTGAAGCCCGCAGCCTGCGTTGCCACAGGAGGTCAGGCTGCACCACGAAACTGCAATATAAATCCTCCTGGAGATGGCCCAACGACTGTTGCTATCGAAATTGACGGACAAAAACGTATAGCCCTCGTAGACACCGGTGCCGCCAAATCCTGTATCTCTGACAGCTTCCGACGGCGTTTGCGCAAAGTATTGACGCCAGCACCTGGACGATTTTTACGCATGGGAAATGGAGATTTAATTCGTCCTCTCGGCTGTTCGACACTCTCAGTGACTCTGGGCTCCAATCGCTACGTTGTTGTCTTCACAGTCCTCTCGAACTGCGTGGCTGACGTGATACTGGGGTGGGATTTCCTGTCGTCAACCGATGCCGTCATTGACTGTGGGGAACGTCAGCTGCATTTAAACACTTCTGACACAGACGAATCGGCCGATTGTGATCCTGTTGTCCTTCGAACTACAGCCGATCTGTGTATCTCACCAATGACCGCTGTCGCAGTAACACTGGAGCCTGAGTCTAGCTTCCAAGGAGATTACGGTCTTGTCGAGCCACTGCTTACCACATTCGTGCAAAAGGGCTTGCTTCTGCCCTACTCTACCGTCGCCGTCATAGCAAGCCAAATTAATTTATACGTTACAAACGCTTCTGCGCAGCCGCTCATATTACCTCGAGGAGCTGGTATTGCAACCATCAGGACGTTCGACCATGATAGCCTCGCCATTTTGGCTCAAGACACATGCCATCTCCACTCGCAGCCAATTCCTCAAACCCAGTGCTCCACCAAATATACAACGCTGATGATCGACAGCTGCTTAACACCAGACCAAAGGCAAGCTCTTTCCAGTCTTCTGGAAGCTTACAGCGACTTATTTGACTTCAACCGGTCGACACTCCCACAGACATCTGTGGTGCAACATCAGATTGAAACCGGAAACGCAAGTCCCCTTAAGAGCCGCCCGTATCGTATTTCACCTGCGGAACGTAAAGTGATTCGAGACAATGTGACTGATATGCTGAAAAACAATGTTATACAGCCGTCATCCAGCCCTTGGTCCTCCCCCGTGGTACTCGTAAAGAAAAAAGACGGTTCGTGGCGTTTTTGCGTTGATTACCGGCGTCTAAACAGGGTAACTAAAAAAGACGTATATCCGCTCCCTCGTATCGATGACATGCTCGACGCACTTCAAGGGTCTTCGTTCTTTTCATCTGTCGACCTCCGTAGCGGCTACTGGCAAATCCCGGTTGCCAACGCGGACAAACCGAAAACTGCGTTTGTCACTCCGGACGGTCTCTTCCAGTTTAATGTTATGCCTTTTGGCCTGTGTAACGCTCCCGCGACGTTCGAGCGGATGATGGACAGTGTTCTACGCGGTTTAACATGGAACATATGTCTCTGCTACCTCGACGATGTTATTGTATTCTCCTCAACCTTTGAAGATCATCTGCATCGGCTCCAGCAAGTTATGGACTGCTTTCGCTCCGCTAATTTGCAGTTGAACTCAAAAAAGTGTACGTTCGGTGCTCGGGAAATTCGGATTCTGGGTCACCTAGTCAGCTCGGAAGGCATCCGCCCAGACCCCACCAAAGTCCAAGCTGTCTCTGACTTCCCGAATCCCAGAACCACAAAAGACATCCGGGCTTTTCTTGGACTCTGTACATACTTCCGGAAATTCATCCCTCGTTTCTCGGATCTCGCCGAACCGCTAAACGAACTGCTTCGAAATAACACTACATTCCAATGGGGACCCTCCCAGGCCAAGGCATTCCTATCTCTTAAACGCGCACTCATTTCCGTCCCAATACTTGGCCACTTCGTACCGGGAGCTGACACGGAAATCCGAACGGATGCCAGTGGACATGGCATCGGGGCTGTCCTGGCACAAAATGTAAATAGTCACCCACGCGTCATAGCATACGCTAGTCGAACTCTAACTAAGTGTGAGAGAAATTACAGTATTACAGAGCGTGAATGTCTAGCACTAATATGGGCGATATCGAAATTCAGACCGTATCTTTATGGCACCCATTTTAAAATTGTTACAGACCACCACGCCCTATGCTGGCTTGCCAGCCTTAAAAATCCATCTGGCCGCCTTGGACGTTGGTCGCTGAAAATTCAAGACTACGATTTTAGCGTTGTTTTCAAGTCAGGAAAGCGTCATCTCGATGCCGATGCGCTGTCCCGATGTCCTCTACCCACTGACATTTCAGATCACGCTCCAAGCGACCACGATTCTTCCATCGCTCTGTTAGATACCGTTGACATTGCAGCTGCTCAAGCGTCCGATCAGAATATACGGCCACTAATACAATGCTTGATGGGGCTTCCTGGATCTCTCACGAGGCACACTCAACAGCGCGCTCGTCTCTTCACTCTTCGTGATGGTGTCCTCTATAGACGGAACTACGAGCCACATGGACGACCCTGGCTGCTCGTTGTTCCTCGGACCCTCCAAAAGGACATCATCCAAGCACACCACGACGACCCTACCGCTGGACATCTCGGTTTCGCAAAGACATACTTCCGCGTGCGTTCAAACTATTTCTGGAACGGCATGTATCGCACCATCAACAAGTACATTCGCACGTGTCACCAATGTCAGCTTCACAAGACTCGAACCACCCAGTCATCCGGCCCTTTGCATTCCATAACACCGCCTCATCGACCCTTCCAAACAATCGGAATCGATTTCCTCGGCCCATTTCCTTCGTCTACAAACAACAACCGGTGGATAATTGTTGCCGTAGACTATCTCACCAGATACGCCGAAACAGCCTGTGTTCCAACCGCCACAGCCCAAGAAGTGGCAACTTTCTTTCTGCACAACATTCTCCTCCGGCATGGTGCACCCCAGGTCATAATAAGCGATCGGGGCACTCCTTTTATAGCTAAGCTCCTCGATGATCTTTTGCGTCTGGCTAACACAACTCATAAATTGACCAGCGCTTATCATCCCCAAACCAATGGGCTAACAGAACGCCTCAACCGCACGTTATCAGAGATGATGTCGATGTACGTCGCGGAAAATCATACAAACTGGGACGCTATCGTCCCATATGTGACCTTCGCTTACAACACCGCACGTCAGTCAACGACAGGCTTCTCACCGTATTACTTGTTATTCGCCCGTGAACCACTTACAACTCTTGATACTATTTTACCCTCCGTCTATGAATCTCAGACGTCGTATCCGTCAGAGGTCATCTGCCGCGCGGAGGATGCTCGACAACTTGCGCGTTTTCAAACTCTACGATCCCAGCAGCAACAACAGCTCCGTTACGCACAGACGCATGGCGAAGCGTCCTACAACGTTGGTGACGAAGTCCTTCTCGCCACCCCACTCCGTAAGCCTGGTAAATGTGAAAAACTGCTCCAGAAATACACTGGCCCGTTTCGCATCCTCCGCCGTCTCTCTTCTACAAGCTACGAAGTGGAACCAGTCGCACCACCTAGAGATCACCGCACGAAGTCACGTGACATTGTCCATGTCTCCCGCATGAAACCTTTCCACCCACCCCACGACTGAAGGCACCAAGGCCGGTGGACCGGCCCTTTATCCGCCCGGGGGAAGTGTTAGGGAGAAGAAGACGAAGCTGAAAAAGGAGGGCCAAGCTGCGCGCGCTCTTCAGCTGGTGCACAACGATCTTGTCTCTTGAACACCTCTACCCAGTCCCCATTAATCGTCCCTTTCTGTAGTCTTCGTTGTTGTGCCATGTGATACCTAATTCATGTTTGCTATATCCAAGCTATTGCATATAGTGATCGCAACGCACGTCTCTCGCTGGCCGATTTTGTGACGCTAGAAAAATGGTGCATTTATATATAAGAAAAAATAAAAATTGCGCGGACGCTAAAATAATGAAAGTAAGGTGCGGACGTACATTAAATTTATATATTGTGACGGTGAAGACGACGACGCTGCGGCAGTGGTGGGCATGACTATCGCGTGCAAGGCAAACGCGCACGGCACTGCCGTCGTGAAATAATTCGACTTCATTATGTGAACATCCCTGTCTTCTCCAGCCGGCCTCGTATCTCCATAACATTTGGTGGAGGTGCGGGTACCGATCATACCGTTCACCCCATCAACCTTGAAGCCATTTGTAGAAGCGCTCGACAGCATTTGACTGATCATTAGCTAACAACCCTGCTACACATTCCCTGACTCAATGAAGCCATAAAGACAGGACGACATGAAGAACTGACAGACGTCAACGAAGAACCATTAATAGTGTAACATGATCACTTAAGAATGCGATTGCTAGATAATGATTGTGGCGACTGAGGCCCACGAGAATTGACGATCCCCTGCTCCTTCTTCAGCACAATCTTGTGACGGCATGACTGATGTTCCTCTGCTTGGAGAGTGTCGTCGCGGGGCTGTGACTGGTGCTGCAGTCGGTAATTCTGCTAGAGCGTCGTCTGGCCATGGAACTGCGGCAGGTTCTCATATTTCGCAGCAGGCCGCAGTGCTTCGTCTATCTGTGTCTTCATCTGTTTCTGCGGTGTTTGCGTGCATGTTTTCCTTGTGTTTTCTTCATTCATAGGCAGGGTCCTCATCTTGCAAGGAGGGGTAATGTGACGATGAAGTCGACGGCACTGCGGCAGTGGTGGGCATTACTATTGCGCACTAGGCCTACGCGCATGGCTTTGGCACCATTAAATATTTCGGCTTAATTATGTGAACATCCTTGTCCTCTCCTTCCGGCCCCGCATCTGCGATATACAATATATATATATATATATATATATATATATATATAATCGAAAATATGATGATGATTGAACCGTACATGATGGAATGAATCGATGTCTTACGAAACCCCCGAGAGCGAAAATACACGGCGGAGCTAGGATTTGAACTCTGGGCCTCCCAATGTCCGGTCGAGTGTGCTTTTAATATATTATATTATAATATGTTATAATATATTTTTTATATTATATAATTTTACGGTCCTCGGGCTACTTGGCATTTTACATTTCTCTTTATGGCTCTGGGTTTTTTCTTCTTCGTCCTCTGTTTGCAACAAGATGAGCTGGCGGGCTAGTTGGTTGTCTATCATGAATAAAATAGCGCAAAACAACAAGGACAGAAGGACGAAATAGACAGGCAGGGCGCTCAACTGATAACTAACGTTGCTGACAACTGACATTTAATACACTCGATAAAGAAGGAGAAGAAAAAATTTCCTGATATTATCGCTTAAAAGGAAGTAAAGTACACCCCCCAAGTTTTTTATACGTAAAAAAATATAAGATAAAGTACATAAAAAAGGGATTTACTGATGATATCTTAGGGTGGTAAAACAGTAAGAAAACGGGAGAAACGTAAAATTCGTAGGAGGAAATAGTTTTTGAGCAAAAATAGAAAATTGCCGAGGTACACGATCAGAAATCGTAGATGATAAAAAGAAAAAGAATGAGTTTGAGACCCAAAAGGAACATAAATTTGCAGGCTGAATACTTGTCATCAAGTCATAAGATTGAGGAAATGAAGTACCTTTCGAGGAAAGTCGATCGACGGGGCGCTGATACACAAGGCCCCATGAGACACAATTATTTGAGCTTCGTACAGCTCGCGCCTTGTTTTGGTCCTAAAACGGTATGGCTAAACATGTCGGTGAACATAGAGTCCCCTGCATGTATTGCAAGATGACTGCAGGTGACGATCTCAAAGCTAAGGTATGTTCTCGTAAGCGGTCATTGATTCATCGTCCTGTTTGTGCCACACGTATTTCGTCGCAGTTGATAGGAATTTCGTTCACCACTCCTCGTTGGCAGTCGACGTATTGATGCTAATGTTTTACTTTGCACTCAGCTTGCTGTGGTTGAAGATGATTGATTCTTGGACACAACCGCTTAAGTTTTTCTGGTGCAGAGAGTGCCACTTGGATTTGATATTTAGATGCAATCTTTTTAAGTTGTGTGTAACTCGAGGAATGTATGGCAGCACTGCTGGTCGGCGGTCCTTTTCTCGTGTGCGCTCTCGTTGTCCGCTGTTGGTGGGTTATGATTCGGCGACTTCAAACAAAATCAAACTCGCGAATCCAGATGTCTTGAGGCACTGCACTTGAGCTTCAAAACTCAACCACGGAATGTGTACCCGACTTTTTTGAGGCTTTTGGTTCAATTTGAGTATTTCCAGCAAGTGTGCTTGTCTTTCAACGTCAGATGAAGATCTAAAAACTGAAGCTTAAATTTGTTGGAGACTCATGGGTGAAATTGAGCCCTTTCCTTTCGTTCAAAAAAGTAATTTGATGGTGTGGATTGTCTTAGCTTCATTTCCATGGGTCTTTTTGAAAGAAGCACAAGATAATAATGCACGTATCTGAAAATGCGTGAAACTTGCCCTTTGGTGAGTGCATAAGAAATGAACCGATCACATTT
The DNA here is from genome assembly GCA_037355805.1 of Ixodes ricinus. NCBI lineage: Eukaryota > Metazoa > Arthropoda > Arachnida > Ixodida > Ixodidae > Ixodes > Ixodes ricinus. Next base: position 7,140 of record JAZHYW010004559.1, read on the forward strand.
TGAAAGGTAGAAGTCACAAAGGACTTGTGCCACGCCAGACCCTATACATATGCCTTTCCTTTGTAGGTAAGACGTATTTTGTACGTTACCACGGTGGCAGATAGGTAGAACCGTAAAAGATCTAGGAAGGATTCTACCTGTATTCTACTTTCATTTTGAAACATCATAAATCACTTTGGCAACGATACACTCGTTCAAAGCTGTAAGCACCTTGTTGTGTGGGATTGAATAAAATGTTCATCCACATCAAGTGAAAGCCCGTATTGTACCGGTGTGTCTTTCAGTAGTAGGTGATGTTTAACCGCCTCAGAGTAAGGGATCAGGAATGGATCATTTAGTTTGAGTTTAGACATATGTTGCTTTAGATAGCGTGACATCACCTCTTGCCGCGATCCTTTTTCAGTTACAACCACTTGGAACGGACACTCTTTTTGGATGTTCTGGCGGTGAAAAACATGTCTAAGTTGACCTTTGTGGAAGTCGAAATCAGCATCTTAATTGATGTGACTTTTAGCTTAGTGCTAAAATTCTAACAGGTTTAACTCTTTCTCAGAGAAGTGATTTACTACACGAGACTTGTTCAACCTCCTTCCACATCCATTCCCAGATTTTAATAGTACATCCACGCAGTCTTCAATACAACGTGGTCCAACGTCTTCTCGGGCCTTATACGCTATGTCATATGCGTTGGACAGTAGCTGTATACCCTGTGTTTTTTGGCGATGTGCAAAATTTCGGTCCTTTTTCTAGAATTCTGCATATACCTGCTGGCAGGGAAGTGTCCCCCAAAATAGTGAGGTTTTGTCCTTTGCTTTCTTTGTTTGGCTCCGGAGACCTTTAATATGAGGAACATGCGACCACTATAAGTATTCCCTTGCTCTAGATTTCTTTTTTTAAGCGATAACATCAGTAACTTCTTTCTTCTTCTTGTTTATTGAATATATTAAATGTCAGTTGTCTGTTTAGGGTCCCCTGTTTGATAGAGTTTCAGACCAAATTCTTCTTTCACACGATTGACTCCCCATTCTTCTGCGTGTCATATAGACAACTGGCCACGCTTCTCTTCCCAGTGATGAGAGCGCGCACGCGCTCGCCCGAGAGATAACCAACCGAGCATTACACGAGGCGAGAGAGGAATTTAGCATTAGACACTACAACACCAACCTTCCCCCCCCTCCACCCCTACTCACTACAATAATGTCACAGAATACTAGCGCTCCAGCGCCAAACTCTTCCTCCCCTACACAAGACACTAACCCGGCAGGAGGAAATCGCATGGCGCCTACTTCAGAGCCACACCTACCCAAAGCTATTCCACAAACACCGACTCTTCCCCACCAGGTACCCAGACATCCGTCCGGCTTACAATCCCCACAACCCACCTTTTACCACTCTACATAGACCTGTCCAACTCCATTCGGTTACGGCATCAAACCCATTCCCTATTTTACATTCTCTTCTTGGGAGGCTGCGCTGTCCAGCACAGTGGCTTACGATCAGCGACGGCTGATTGAACGGGGCAAGCGAAAAACAGAAGCCAACGTAGCCCTCGACTAAGGGCATCGTTCAAGATGGTGATAACGACCGGACTTCTTAAATAAAGTTTTTATCTCGGTATTTGCGTGTTTGGTCGGCTTTGTTGCACTGCCCACCCCTCCACCCTTTCCTGCTACCCGACAGCGCATGGGCTGATGCCTCCGGAGTCGGTTTTGGAGTACTTGTAGGGCACTGTGAGCAGGCAATCGTAGCCCCTCTGCCGAGGCAAATATGCCACCGGGAAGGACTCGCCGTGATCAATAAAACTGCGCCGACTTGACATAACAAAATAAACAATTTAATCAAACGTTTCGTCTCCCATGCGGGAGACATCATCAGTGAAACCTTCAAGCAGGAATGAGAGAAAAACTTCGACAGTCCTATTTAAGCAAATCCGCGTACACATCGGGGAGGGGGCCGCGGTTCGAGTTGCAAGCCGATGAGTCACTTCGGATGAACCATGATTCGACGAACCTGCGTGGACCCCACCTTTGTTCACGCGCCAGAGTGGACGCATTCTCAAAGTCGAAACTGTGACCCGTATTCCAACAATGGTCTACGAGTTCCGTCTTCGCTCTTGTAGCATGCGTGGCCTTCGCCACGTCCCTTTTGTGTTCTTTTAGGCGGGTGCAGCGCCTCCGGCCTGTCTCCCCAATGTAGGATGCGTCACAGTCTAGACGATTCAGTTTATACACAACGCCGCACTGACGACATGCACCACGTGTTCGGTGCAAGAAAGCAAGCAGAAGAAATGGAAAAGATCAAGTGCACGGACACCCACGACAAGAAACAGTCCCAACTAATTCCAAAGGCTCCCACACCACCGGCATCAGCGGTCTACAACTTGTCATCGAAGCAACTGTCCGCTGGTCATGTAAGTCTTCTTTCGAAAGGTCTTGATTTCGCTCTAGCCCCACGTGTAGTTCCCAAAAGAGACTTCATAATCGAAATTGAGGAGGCACTTCGTCACCTACAGGATACGACCGGGATTAATCTGGCCCGCAGCCGCATATCAACTATGCTTAACAATGCTAAAGTAACGCCATCGAATCTGAGCAAGGTGGAGCAGTCGGCACTACGGGATCTTAAATCCGATCAATCGATTATTATTCTTACAGCTGATAAGGGGAAAGGCACTGTAATACTCGATAAAGAAATTTACTATGAAAAAATGCAGGTGGTTCTTGACGACACAGCGCATTTTGTGACGTTACCACGGGACCCCACTCCTAAATCTGAGAGATCCCTTGTTGATCACTTACGCGATCTAAAAAAGAAGAAACGCCTAGACGATGCAACGTACCGTCGTCTTTTTTCTTCTGACGGATCTACACCTAAATTGTATGGTCTCCCCAAAATTCACAAACCCGAGTGCCCGTTGCGTCCTATTGTTTCATTCGTTGGATCTCCGACGTACAATCTGTCAAAATATCTGGTCGAACTCATCACTCCCGTCACAGGAAAAAATGGTTTAACAGTACGGAATTCCCAAGAATTCGTGGGCCTGGTTCGGGATCACGTCCTAGACGAAGACGACATAATGGTTTCATTTGATGTTGTGTCCTTGTTCACGAATGTCCCCACCTCTCGGGCTGTTGAGATAGCCGAAACACGCTTACGTAAGGATGACAGCCTTCCCTCACGCACATCGTTAACGGTGGATGATATTGTAATTTTGCTGCGTTTTTGTCTTAAACAGTCGCATTTTACGTTTCGCGGACAAATCTATCACCAAATTGAAGGATGTCCAATGGGTAGCCCAATTTCTGTTACAATGGCAAATCTTGTTATGGAGTATGTGGAGGAAACTGTCCTTGAACAGAATGCGCACCCGATAGGGTTTTACAAACGTTACGTGGACGACACCTTTGTAATTTTAAACAAGGACCATGTTACTGACTTTCATTTAGCTTTAAACAGCGTTGAATCATCAATTCAATTCACACATGAAGTTGAACAGAACTGTGCGCTGCCTTTTCTGGATGTTAATGTGTTCCGAAATAGTACTGGTCGCTTAGATACAACAGTGTACCGCAAAGCTTGCGATACAGGCAACCTTTTAAACTTCAACTCGCATCATTCTGTCGAACATAAAAGGGCCGTCGTAAAAACCCTTCTACATCGGTCCGAACGCATTTCTTCTAATCCTCAATTGCGCGCATCTGAGGATGCTGTTATTGTTGACATGTTGATGAAGCGGAATTATCCTAAACGTTTTATTGAGAACACGCGCAAGCAGATGGGACAAAGAAGAAGCCAGGATAATGGAAGACTTAGGACAGGGCAAGTAACAATACCCTACTTGAAAGGTGTTTCTGAGTCTATTCGCAGGGCCCTCGCCCCTTTGAATATCCGCACAGCGTTCAAACCCCATCGTAAACTACGTGACCTCATTTCGAAGCCTAAAGATTACACCCCCCAGAGTCCCAGTGCGGCGTTGTGTATAAACTGAATTGTCTAGACTGTGACGCATCCTACATTGGGGAGACAGGCCGGAGGCGCTGCACCCGCCTAAAAGAACACAAAAGGGACGTGGCGAAGGCCACGCATGCTACAAGAGCGAAGACGGAACTCGTAGACCATTGTTGGAATACGGGTCACAGTTTCGACTTTGAGAATGCGTCCACTCTGGCGCGTGAACAAAGGTGGGGTCCACGCAGGTTCGTCGAATCATGGTTCATCCGAAGTGACTCATCGGCTTGCAACTCGAACCGCGGCCCCCTCCCCGATGTGTACGCGGATTTGCTTAAATAGGACTGTCGAAGTTTTTTCTCTCATTCCTGCTTGAAGGTTTCACTGATGATGTCTCCCGCATGGGAGACGAAACGTTTGATTAAATTGTTTATTTTGTTATGTCAAGTCGGCGCAGTTTTATTGATCATTATGAGTCCCGGCTTTTGGAATATTTTTGCAGGACTAGCCGTGTTCTGATGCACGTGCATGGGCGAGAAAGGAACTATTCTACACCCAGACAACACAGCTTTGGCTCAAGCGCTACACAGCGGCCATGAACGAGCTTTGCCATGGGCTATTGTCAGTGCCGTTTCTCTTCTTTTCTCAATAAAGATATACCAATAAAATGGCTACCGCCGGTCATGAGCCCCCCGACCTGCCGTTGCGCGCTTGACACGCACATGGCAAGCCGGCGGGCCATCGAGTGCCCGCGCACTTTGCGAGATACATCGTTTCCTTCTCGTGCTGAGGGCGGCGGAGGGATATAGGAAAGGTCCCAAGGGTTTCCCGAGATTTCGCAAATAATTTTAGTAAATAAATAAATGGGGAAAATGCTGCTGGCTATAGCCCAAGTCAATGCTCGTCCACGGCTGCGCCGCAGCGCGAACACCAAAGCTCTGTTCTCTGTGTGAAGAAGAGTCCCTTTCTTGGCAATACACGCGCACTACAACACGGCAAGTCCTTCCGGAGGTATACTGGCCTCGGCAGAGGTGCGATAATTGCCTGCGCACAGTCCCCAATATCTACGCCGTGAACGACTCCGGAGGCATCTGCCCATGCGCTGTTGGGTAGCGGGAGGAAGGCGGAGCGGTTGACAGTGAGGCAAAGTCGGCCAAGCACGCAAAGAAAGGGAAGCCAGTTGAGTGAAGGAGGTTTTTGGTTTGAAAATTTGTGAAACATAGGACGATGAAGAAAAAACCCAGAGCCATTGAGAGAAAAGTAAAATGCTAAGGCCCATAGCCAAGTTTTCTGCTGGGTCGGGTGTACTGGCGGCGGAGGTTCCGTCGCTTTCGACATGTAGGCAATGCTACCCAGGTCCGGCTCGGAGTGTTCAACGTCGCTTTGCTTGTCTGTAGTGGGTTCCTTTGTGTTGGTGTTGTTTTCCTCTTCGCAATCGTAGGTGTCGAAGAGTCGTCATCGGCGTGGGGCTCGATGACATTGTCGGTCCTGCTGAGCCACTCCATGATTCCCTCGGCGGCGGTAGCTGTCGAGTCCGGATGCAATGGGTCGTTTTCTTCTGTCCAACATCAAGAACGGTCAAGGTCGGACGAGACGCAAGCCTCCCAAAATGCATGGGCGTGAAGGCCTTCAACCAGGAAAAAGTCCAGGAGCGTCGAGGAGACGACAGTGCCGTCGGTGATGGCACTTGTGACTCTCGAAGACCCAGGGTAGCCACCGGACTCACTTAGAATAAGGGGTCTCTCGAACTTGTTGCCTTTGGGGCGGTAGCTGGTGTTCGCGGGAGCACGAGACATGCGGCTTTCGGGTCGAGGCTGGTTGGGCTGGTTGAGGAGCTCTCTGAAAACCTGGGACTCGAACCTGGACATGTGGTAAGGGATAGCCATCCTCCAGTTCCCTCTCGCAACAACGTGGAAGAGTTTCAGTCGAATGCAAATGAGGTTTTGGTGATCGGGGAGCATGGCATCCCACTAGAACGGGTGCAGGTGGAGATGCCTCGTCGACATCTCGCGTGAACAAACTTCTGGAGTTCTGGGCGAGGTCGCGCGAAATGTGTTAGGCCTGACGGACCCTCGCTCCGGAAATGGGCGGTGGGGGCTCCACCGGAGGTAGTCGGATCGTGTTGGTGGCTTGGGTAGAAATGAATCCCGTAGAAGCCATACCTACGGCGGAAGCAGGGGAGAGCTTCGGCGATGCTGGAAGCAATCACTTGGCGCGTCTGTGGATGATCGAGCTCATTATGCGGATGTTCGAATAGCTCGCGTTCGGAGTTGTTTGACAGGGACTGCTGAGACTGCTGGCCGTGTGGGGCAAGACCGGCCTTGCCATCAACGATTGGAAACAGGGCCGCTCCCAAGGTTGAGGCGAAGAAGGCAGAAATGGCCTCCCCTATCTGATGAACGAGGGCGGCTCCGTCATCGGCGACCAAGTTCGTTGGCGCGTTCAAGAACGAGGCATCCTTCTCCTTGACTTTTTTACTCTCATGCTGAGATGCGTGGCAGTGCCGACGGCTGCCAGTTAGTTCGAAAAGAAAGCTCAGCACGAAAACGACAAAAAAGAAATCTCCGATACTTTTTGGACGGTTCCTCGTTCCATCCGCTGCTCTCAGACCGAGCATATATACACACACACATACAAAACGCCAATGTCAAACCTCTTGCATTGTGTCTTTCCGTGTTGCTTTCAAATCGATAGTCGCGACACGTTTTAGACTAAATGAATACTAAGTCTTCTTTTGCGCCAGCTCTGCATGATGGTCAAATTGTTGTGTGTATGTTTACACAGCCGGAAGTTAGTCTGCCTCAGTGGGTGTCTGGTGTCTAAGCTGTATATCAGCAATTTAGCCAGTGCGGTACAACCGCTAACCTGGGGTTTTTAACGTGCACCACCCAGTAGTGATACACGACCGCACGCCGGTACGATTCTCATTCAGATCGAAACGGGAAGGGGCGGGGATTGAACCTAGGATCTCTGGGTTCTGCAGCGCGAGCTTTCGCTCCACGCGCTCATTGGTGTGAACTAGACTACTCGGCCACCAATACCCCTGCATGATGGTAATTTACCTTGTTTCTTCATACTGCCTACTGCATTTCAGGAACATCGGTGGTTTTGATAGAACCGAGTTGGATGGACCTCTAGAATTCTTACATATTAGTTAATACCCTGAAGGCGGCACGTACCAAAAATATGTAGCGATGTAGGAGTGTGGAAGATTGAGAAGTAGAGATTTTTTTTATTATAAGCTGGACCACTGATAATCCAACTATTTCTGAATCCTAAAGTTAAATTGAACGGAAATGTATTACGTGATGCACCACTCGCTGAGAGTAACTCTGCCAAATTGCCACGACATTTCAACATCCCTCCTTCAGGTCATACTTAAGAAAAACTAAGATTTTATTTTTCAGTTAATATCGATTAAAACCGGTTACCGGTAAATAATTTACGGTTACGGTTACGGTTACGTTTTTTTAATTAATTTCGAATAACGGATTAGTTCCGGTTACGGTTACTGAAAAAATTTCGTTCCTAAACGGTTTTCGATTTCGGATACGGTTACGGTTTCAGTCCTTCATCGGAACTGCTCTTGCGACGAGTCCATTTGTACGTTTGACTTTACCGGTGTACAAGATTTGTGTCACATGGTGGCCAGACACTTGATTATATAAGTTGCATTTAGGCTAAAACATGATGTTTCGTTTTCGCCGTAGACTCCCAAGAAGAAACCTAGAGTTCGAGTATCTGCAATACTAGGCAAGACATAAAAAATACGCATCGTAATCCTGGTGTACCTTTCTCGCTGAAAGCAGTCATAGACCTAAAAATTTCAACTGTTTCCGGGGTGAGCCTTTAAAGTGACGCTGAGAGGGTATTTATGATTGGCAAGACGCCATAATGAGTCTCCTTGCAAAAGATAAAACAACCTTTTTTTGTGGTCACTGTTCTTTTGTGGTGTCTATTTACAGTGACACACAATTACCGGAATGTACTGTTGACAACGCCAACAGTACGCTATGCCTGCAGTTATCATACTGTGTATTGTGCCAGAATCTATGATGGCGGCACTATTTCGGATACTTTTCAGCTTCACGGCGTTATTCCGTAACGAAGATTTAGAGTATCTAGTGCTCTCAAGCCTATTCGCTGACTCTAATCTGGACCTTTAGACCTGTCACACGCTACACTGTTATGTATGTTACGGCCAAGAAGTTTTGCACTATACATGTTTCCACATCAAGAACCATAGTAAAAAAAATTCGCCTTCTCGCGGAGCACTGCTTACTTCCCTTTTTATAATGAGAATAGAAGTTTTTGTTGGTGCACCTTTGATTAAAGATTTGTTACCTTATCAAGAAGTACACCTTTCAAACGCCAAAATCAGCGCTTCTGCCTCCGACATCCAAATCTTGCTAGAGGTACTTCAAGCAGCGAGAAACATTAAGCAAAACTTCCTCTTTTCTTGAGGCGAAAACCGGCGTAGTTCAGTTAGAGTTTAAATAACTGGCTTGTTTGAATGTTTAAACAACCCAGAGCTAGGTCTGCCTCAACTGGCGACGAGTCTCCCAGCTTTAAATGATAAATTTATTCAGTGGGTGGTTTCATTTGAAATCGAACACGCTTGTCGAAGTGGGTCTTTCGATTTTTTTAAATATATGTCATTGCTTCATTTCTGGAAAGAACAAAACCGCTTTTCAAAATTTAAAAAAAAAAATATTTCGCTTCACGTAAAATTATTGAGCGGAGCAGGGTGAAAATCGTTTTTTTACTCTGTGATTTTTCTACCCAGTTCGGTACGCTGGTATAAATACGGGAAGCATACAAAACTCACAGTAATTTATTGTGCTTTTGTACGTTATTTTGACTATTTTCTAGATGGAAGGAAAATAATTTTGTATTTTTTATTGAGATAAAATATGCCAAAGATCGTCTCTTTGACAATCCGGTGACATCTTCAGAGCCTTGTAACTCATGAGTTATTATATTTTTCGCTTACCAAATTCTATCGGATGTAGTCCTATACATCGGCTATTAACGGGCATAAGTTTAGGTTTAGTTTATTTTCACTGGAATTTTTATATAAAATTTGAAATATCGTCGAAAATGAAATTAACCGAATTATTTTGAACCCACTTTATTAGAAAAAGGCCATTTTTTATTTCGTTCAATTTTTTTATTATTTCTGGCCGATCAATATAAACTTTAATTGGTTTGATGCGATTTCCCCCTTTTTGTGTATCTTCTCTAGAAGTGATCAAAATCACTCCCACGTGACAATGCAGTGACAACTCAGAAGCCTTGTAACTCATGAGTTATTTTATTTGTCGCTTACCAAATACTATGCGGGTAGTGAGTCCTATACATGGAATATCGAGAGGGCATAAAGTATAGTTTTGCTATTTACCGCAAATTTTTATATAAAAATATGAAATATCGTCGAAAATGAAATTAACAGATATTTTTAACCCACTTTATCGAAAAAGGCCATTGTTTACTTATTTCAATTTTTTTATTATTGCTGCCGATATTATGAACTTTCAATTGACTCAATGGGATTTCCTTTCCTGATTGTATCTTCTCTAGAAATGATCGAATCGCTCCCGCTTTCTCGTAACGGCCAAACGCAGTTTCTCCGTAGTCGGCTTCGCTGCAAAGACGAACTGCTTATTTGTGTGTTCAAATGCAGCGGGTAAATTCATTTTGATTGAGTACACTTTTCGTACTTGGCAATATATTGTTTTTTTCTTAATTTTTAATGATGGCAACTGAAATTCCTTAGTCCGATCGTTAGTGGTACAGCGGCGTTCCGCATTACCTTTATTTCTCTATTATTCCCAAACCAAAGCAATGTGTGCCTAGCCAAAGCAAATCTACCGTAGCCAATTAAAATAAAATCGTCAAATCGCTTTTTCTATATCATCCAGAAGGCTGTACAATCTTGCATTCAACTCGGTATGACAGCGAGAAACTAAAGTCTGTTAGAGACATTAAGGATCGCTTTCGCTGCCTTCAGGCATGGGAATCGTTGCTTCTGGCATCAGAGATATCGATCGTTTTTGAACAAACCCAACACAATTTCTGGCTTTGAACCGCACACACTCGTTCAAACAGAAGGGTTACCGTCT
>JAZHYW010004560.1:0-19140 GCA_037355805.1 Ixodes ricinus
GTCGTGGTGAGTGAAGGGGGGTACCGTTCGTGCATGCAGCGTCTATGAGCAGTTCCGCAACAGAGCTAATCTAATAACGTTGGTGGTGAGTGGGCGGGAGCGCGGCGTCACAAGGGGGGGGGGCGGAGGCGGACCGCCCCGAGTGCAGGGCTCAGGTGGTGTCACGGCGGGCCACGAGAGCGGGGGGGGGGGAGGGGAGTCGCGCGGGCCACGCAGAGAGCGGGGAGGGGGGGGGCGTCGCGGTGGGCCACGCGAGAGCGGGGAAGGGAAGGGGTCGTGGCGGGCTACCGCCCCGGGTGCCGCTGACCCTGTGACGCCACTGGGGAAGGGGGGGTGAAATCGTGCAAGCAGCGTCTATGCGCAGTTCCGCAACTGAGCTAATTTAAAGGGATAGGGAAACGAAATTTCAGCGCTCATTTTCTAGCTTGAATGTGTTGCATGTTGCACCCTAAACTCAAAAACACCAGTCTCCCGTTGAAAGGCACAAGAAAACTAATTTTAAAGCTAAATAAACGATCTTCCAATGTGCACCTGGTGGATGCATGCGGAGCCTATTTGGGAGGTAGTCTAGCAACGTTAGTGGAATCTGCTACGTAGTCGTGACGTAGCAGATTCCTCTGGCGCAGCGCCGCTCTTTGGCATTTCAACATTTTCCTTCTTAGCTTTCCTCCTCAACTCACAAATCGCGCATTGAACCAAACAGTCCAAGAAGACGGAAAGAGTGGACTCTCCTTTCTCGGACCTTCGTTTGTGCAGCCGGATGCAGCCATTCTCCCCTAGAAGATTAGCCAGTCGCTCAAAACTCGGACAAAAGTTGCTTTCCCCACCCCGTTCAGCCCTAAGCTGACAGTGCTGTGGAAGCTACGCGCTTCTTGGGCCAGTCACACGCTCGTCACCCCACGGGCACTTCGAACGGCTCGGTTGTAACGCGCTGACGCTATTGACACCACCACAACGCTGACAACGCCACCAAGGGCAAAGCTCATAATCCCGCCAGCCTTGCTACGTCACGAATGCGGGGAAACTTTTCTTTCTGTTTTTGTTTGCGCCGGATATCCCATGACGCATCGCGCCCTCCGTTCGCTTCTCTTCGAGCGCTCGCTCGAGTGCACCGTTTGGAACGAAAAATAAAGCTAATCGTTCAAAATACAAACGTGCGATTAGGAATTACGGTTATTACACGTCATGCTTAACCCATTTCCGAACGAAATTTGAAAATTCAATTTTTGCTTCCAGTACCCTTTCAAGAGGTTTGGCCACTGTGTAGGGATTTTGCAGCTTCCGACAGAGGGTGCACGCTTTGCAAGGGGTCTATGACAGAACGCTTGCTGGAAGTTCTCCGGTCGTCTTCACAACGTCTCGCACGAGAAAAGAGCGCACTCAAGAGGATACCGCCGAAGAAATGTCCCCTGAGGCTTAGCGTGTTCGTGGTGCCACATGAGAAGCCCCAAAGGAGTGAACAGCCATCGGAAGCGAGTTGGGCTTGTTGTGCTACGACCGAGGGCCGAGTGAACGCTTCGTCTCAATTCAATCAGCGGAATGTGGCCTTCGTAGCAAGAACGTAATCGAAAAGCACCGCAAAATCTCATCCCCAACTGTTGTTAGTAGGTGTTTTCTTTTTTTTTTAAAGTTTTGCGAGTTATTACGAGGGCGCCGTCTCCGCTATCTTCGCATAAACTCTGGTTTTCGAATGCGTGTTCACAAGGTGAGCACAGCTGATGCAGCATACCGCAGCTACAAGTCGGGCCATCTAGGTCACTGTACGGCCGACGCTTGCTCGCAACTGCAGTAACGAACACAGCAATGAACGCAGCTTGAAGAGATTTTTATGGAATTGCTCGTTATTCCCCCGTATTATTTATTCATCATTGATACTCTCAGCGCTTGCAGGGCTATTAGAGGAGAAGTAATGTGCTATAAAAAGCAAAGAAAAAACATTTATGCCTACGTAATAAAAAAATTAATACATACAAACAGCTAAGGAACCATAAATTCGTGGCATATTATCAAGCGCTTTTGCTATTCCTCTTTTTATCGCAAAATCGCAAACTTTTGTTAAAATTACGGTTTCATTAGGAATTTTATTCCATTCTCTATTGGCTCTAAGAAAGAAACTTTACTTGAAACAATCATTTTTAATGGCCGGTTCCCTAATATACATATTATGACGGTGTCGCGTACATTCAGCAAAGCGCACACCCGCGTAATTATTCTTGCCGATTTTAACTAAACCACGAAGATTTAGGAAAATGAATTTGATCACACTCGGCAAGTTTACGAAGTTCAGCTGGTGAATGTGGAACGATGGTACCTGTTAAAAATTAACCTAGATGCAAACCGTTGGACTTTATCGAGTTTTGACCAATTTCTTACTGTATATGGATCCCATACTATTTTTGCGTATTCGAAAACAGGTCTCACCAAAGTTTTGTAAATCTTTTTTTTATTTTTTTCTGGCGAAGCATTTCAGAGTTTTTTTTTTTTTTTTAGATACCCGAGTGCCTGGTTGCTCGGTTCGAAGTACCACTTTACGGTGCAAAATTAACACTATATAGAGGGAAGGCTCTCAGAAAGAGAGAGGGAGAGAAAGAGAGAGAGAGAGAGAGAAAGGTTCTCAGAACGTACGCCACCAGCGTGCAGGACCAGATTACAGTACGGTAGAAGCTACGTGCTCGATGGACCGGTCAGTCGTACGTCTATCTTTCGCAACGTGATCACGCTCCTGCCCAGACCCACGTGCAGAGATCGGGGTCAGGTGGTGAAAGGGAGGCGGATGGTTGGTCCGGCCAGCGCGTAGCTTCTACCGCACTACCAGCTTAGTGGTGGATGGTGTCTGTAGTTTAGAATAGATACCAGTACAGCTCGCATATACACGACGTCCTATTAATAGGGCTGGACGTCGATTAAAATTTCAACCCGATTAATCGCCACCCTTTAATTGATTAATTGGTATTGTTCATTTCCATGCTTAATGTTCTTTAGAACGTCAACATTGCGTTTTGCTGACTATGTGCTGAACGGCGCAATATGCAACTTCGACTATGAATCAACTTGGTTGTGTATAGTTGAGAACGGTTCAGAAACACTCACTCACGGACTCTTATTTCAGCTGCATGAGGCAAACGGGTCTCGTTGATATTCTCCGGCAAGAATGACCTCCTTTGTCTGCTCACAATAGTCTCTGCTGCGCTGAACAAACACTCGCACGGCGTTGAAGAAACCGGAACACGTGAAACGATCTGCACCTTGTCTCAGACTTACACATCTTGCCCCTATAGTTTACTTTAGGGTTTAAAATCTTACGTAAAGTTTGCCCTTCTATAGCGCTGTGCCCGTCCACGCCTGCGCGGTGATGGCTGCTTAATTTTTGCATTTTTTTGGTTCATAAAAAATTTACCGATTAACGGGTTAAAAAAATTAACCGCGATTAAAGCATTACTCGATTAATCGTTAGGTTAATCTATCAAGTGCCCTGCACCACCTCATAATTATATGACGTCGTGTAGTATATAGTTACCCAGGTAGCACAATAGGTGGAGTCCATCTGGGACCCACGTGGACATTAGGGTCTTGAACAGCCTCTGCAAAACCCACATTGGTCCCACGTGGGCGCAGCGCGGACATGCCCAATATGGGCTTCCCACGCAGCGCCGCGATGGGTCCCACCTTGGATATACCACGGCCAGTTGGAGTGGCGTGGGCATGTCAGCTTATGCTGTCCATGCAATTCTCTCGAGGGTCCCACCCCGGCAATGCGAGGGCAGAATGAGCGCAGATGTGGGCTTCAGGGGGGCAAAGTATTGGCATGCCCAACCTGGCCTGCCCGTATACAATACCTCCGCGTGTGTCCCACCTCGGCAATGCGGGGAGCGAAGTTAGCGAAGATGAGGCAAAGCGTGGGCGTGTCCGAGTTGGGCTGCCCATGTAAAACCTCCGTGGGTCCCACCTCGGTTCTTCGGGGGCCAAGTGTGTGAAGAAGGGGCTCCAGCGGCGGCAAGCAGCGGGCATGTCGAACTGGGGCTGCCCATCACATGGGTTGCAGTGACGTCACATCGGCATACTTTGACCACCATGTAAGAGCACAAGAGGGAAGCTGCTTTTGTAAGAATTTTGGAGTGGCGGGTTGAATCTTCTATAATCTTCTGGGAGAGAATAGCGACGCTTGTGCAAATCCAGGAGGCACAGAAGTGGGTCCTGATAAGAAGCAGCTCCTTCTTAATTGCCCTCGTCTCTGGTGGTCATCGGAGCACTGTTTGAATGACGTCGAGCAACCCTCCTTGTAAGATTAAAGGGATACTCAACGAAATTTGAAATATTCCCGCTGTTAAAATATTGGATATGATCCACAATATCCGTAAATGACAATCGCCCGTTTGTATTTTGATCCTGGTGGCCTGTATTTTTCGTTATAAACGGCCCACTCTGGCAAGCGCTCGGAGAAGGCCCAGCGCAATCCTGACGTAAATCGTCTCAAACGAGCAAAGCTACGGCGAGGCTGACGTCGAGAGGATGGCCTAGTCGGTCCAGCCACCGAAGCGGCTGCTTTTGTACGAATTTTGAGTGACGGGTTAATCTTCTATAATCTTGTGGGGACAATAGCGACTTCTGCGACACACAAAAGGGATTCTCGGGAAGAGGGAGTTCTCCTTCCCCTTCTCTCGTCGCGGCCGGAGCGGACGATTTCCGTCACTAGCTCCGCGCGCAGCGGGACGCTAGGAGCCATCCCAGCCAATCCAGCGTTGAGGAGAGTGTCATGCGACCTTGAGCTCCCTGTGTCGCTCGCCCAACCGGCAGGTCACGTGATTTTCTCCGGCGCTGGATCGGCTGGGATAGGTTCGTGGCGTCCACTGCGCTCGGACTGAAGGTGAAACGAAGTATAGGCAGAGCATTACAAACGAGGCGTTAGCGACATCCACCAGGTGCTCTTTGCTAATCGTTTAATTCGTGTTTTAAAATTCCTTTTCGAGACTTTTTTAACCAAGATATTGGTATGTTCCATGTGATGCTGCTCTTTTGGACACATATAGACCAAAAAATGAGCGCCGAAATTTCGTTGTAGTATCCCTTTAAGATCCCTCGTAAGTTCCACCTCGGTCATGCGGAGGCCAAGTTTCGATGATGTGGGCTCAACGGCTGTGAGGCGTGGGCATGCCCGAGTTGGGATTCCCATGCAAAAACCCCGTGGGTCTTACCTCGGCTCTGGGCCAAGTTTACGAAGGTGGGGGCTCCAAGAGAGGCAAAGCGTGGGCATGCCCAACTTGGACTACCTGTGCAACTCCAAAAATGGCACTTTCCACTGACATTGAGAATATTTACTGTACGTTCTGGAAATTTAACATAGGAGATCGGTACAATTTGATGTTAAACTGTATAGGCTTGAAATGTTAAAAAACGCTTTACATAGTTTTCTTTCTTTTTTTTTTACGCCCAGTATTTAATTTGCGGGTGAATTCCAAACATGCTCGTAGGAGTGTTGTATGTCTGTAGCTGGCTCAAGCTACTAGTATTCCTATTACCTGTCCAACAGCATTTTATATGTCAATGTGCACAGTTTTGTCTTCCATTTTGCGTACTTAAAATGCCCTATTCTTATGGTCTTGCCCAATACGTTTTATTGATCTATCAAAATGGTAATACTATTTCCAGTAGACAGATGGGAAAAGTGAGGCATATGGCACCTTATAGAAATTATGAATTTACCCTGAACTAAAAAGGGTTCCCGGGGCTGGGCGTGGATTGAAAATTTTAACCCGATTAATCACCCCCTTTTTCGGTTAATAAATTGATTAATCGGTCTCATTCACTTCCTTTCATAATATTATTAAAAGTCAAAATTATTATTTGCTTTTTTTGCCTCTGCGCTGTAATATTGCGCTGTAATAAACAGCGCAATATACAATTTTGATTATAAAGCAACTTCGATACGTAATTAACCACAGTTTAAAGACACTCACAGATTGTTACTTCAGCTGCCTGAGGCAAAGAGGTTCGTTATTTCTCTGCTGCGCTAAACGGACACTCACACGGCGTTGAAATGGCCGGGACACGCGTAACCTCCTCCACTTGGCTGGAGTTACAAATATCACCCAGTTTACATTAGGTTAAAATTTCGCTCAAGGTTTGCTGTTCATATTCGTCCATGCCTGCATGGTGAAAGCATTTAAGTTTTACTTTCTTTTGGTTCGTCAAAATTTTCCCGATTAACCGGTTAAAACAATAATCGCGATTAAAAAAATAATTGATTAATCAGTAAGTTAATCGATCAATTGCCCACCCCTAGTTAATTATAGTTATATTTAAAGTAGTTATATTAAAAATGTATACAAACGTCATTATTCTGACAAGATCGGGGAGCGCAGGAGAAGCGAAGAACTACCACCTCGCAGAAGTTGACGTCACGTGACTCGAGGTAAATTCACGTCACGTGACTTGAGATCATGTAACGTGGTCACGTGATGTCGACTTCGCAGAATATAGCGGGGAAATTCATGTCACGGTCCTTCATGAAGCTCCTTCATGATGGTCCTTCATCGCAGCTCCTCATGACGTTTGTTTGTTGGTTTTCCGAAAGTCGGCTGATAAAAAGGATATTGTGTTAAAAGGCACTCTATAAATGAATGTGGCGCTCTTGGTTTACTGAGTTCCGAATCAACAAAACGGCAGTTTAGGCGGATTGCGAACAAAGTTGCCAGTGTCGCACCTTCTTCCGACACTTTGTATACAAAACAATACTTTAGATATCGAACCACCTTATACATTAGGAAGACGCTGCGCAAACGCTGGTCACACGTGACTGTGAGCCTTGTCCACTTGTAGATTACGAATTGGCTACTACACGAAATGACGCGTCAGCGGATACAAAAGAGCAACAAAAACAAACACATAAACAAACATGGCGGATGGCCACGCCGATATCCGCGTTATCGACGGGGTGCGGAAATAAACACCCGAGGAGTCGGTCTTTCTTCCACTTCCGTATCGCGCCCTCGCTCCATCCATTGGTCTTCGGATCAAGTAGAGAGGGAAAAGGTTCAATGGGAGAAGCCAGGCCGGGGGAAGGGGAGAGGTCAGCAGCCGGAAGTGAGAGAACCATTGCTGCTGGTGGCAGCCAGCGACGGAAGCCCAGCTTCCTATTTATTCGACGGGGAGGCTTTCCTCTGATTGTAGGCTGCTTTGTGCTCCTTGCGTACACACAGCCGACTTTATTTCGTCTTCAACATTACGTTTATTTTTGTTTTGTTTTTGACGGCCGCTTTAGGTTTCCATTGTAGAACGAGTTCGCCGCTCACGATTACGCACGACATGAAAACGACGCGTCGATTGGGGGCAGACTTGTACGCCACTTATTACAAGTAATCAAATTACTTGAAACTGACTACGCACCTCGCCTTTCTACAGGAACGGACAGTATTGAGTCAGTTCAAAGCCGCGCTGCCCGATTATTTCGATCTGATTATTCACGTTTCGCCAGTGTTTCCATAATGAAACCAAATCTTTCTCTTCCACTATACTTTCAAACCGGCGAAAAAGTTTTCCGCCTTTGCCTTCTGCACAAAGTCTTTTTTTTTTTCGCCAGTGCTAAATAAGTGTGTTTTCTCTCTCCACCAACCTATTCTTCGGCAAGACTAGATCCTCGTAACAATATAGCCGGGCCGCGACGTTTTTCCACAGCACATCAAAACACTCTTTCCTCGACGCAATTGTGGACGCTACCATCAGATTTCATGAAGCCATCTCCAACAATGTGGTTTAACACCCACTCCCCTCTCTAACGCCTCAAGGCCTTGAAAGTAATGTAAAAATAAATAAATAAATAAATAACGGACAGTACGAAACACCGTTTTTAAACCGACAGAAAAATCTGTCATTTCGACAATCTAGAGTAATCGGAAGAGTAACGGTTCCTTTTTCACGTAACGGCCATTTACCTCTTATCTCAAGTAATCGAGCAATCTAATTGAATACTTTTCAACCAAGAGCAATTGCAATTGTAGCCGATTACTTTCTTTGAGTAACGTGCGCAAGACTGACGGGGGCATCGAAGCCTGAAGCCAATCCCATGTCGCGTGCGTGTCACGTGACCTGCGAGAGGCGTGGTCACGTGATCCGTTCGTACGGAGCTGGATTGGCCGGGATGGCTCGTAGCGTCCGCTGCGCTCCAACCGAAGCTGAAACGATGT
The DNA here is from genome assembly GCA_037355805.1 of Ixodes ricinus. Classification (NCBI taxonomy): domain Eukaryota; kingdom Metazoa; phylum Arthropoda; class Arachnida; order Ixodida; family Ixodidae; genus Ixodes; species Ixodes ricinus. Next base: position 8,181 of record JAZHYW010004560.1, read on the forward strand.
GCACAAAGGGCGTCGCCGTCCCCTTTATAGCCTTCTTAATTCCTTCCTTCCTTCCTTCTTTCATTTCCTCTTTACTTCCACATCCCTCCCTACCTCACGATTTTCCTTTACGCGGTAAAAGAAAACAAAGGTAAAAAAAAAAGCGCGTTAGCTCGTAAATTTTTCCTGCGTGTGTTCGTGTTTTTCGATTCACAAGGTGTGCCCCGCGCCTTCACGAGTCCGCCGGAACGGACTTGGAACGGGATTTGGACCGCCCTTCCTTCCCCGGCTTCAGATTGCGGCAGCGCTCTCGGTCGGTTGTTCTCCCACGAACAAAAATGGACGGACGCAACGCGGCAGCGGCGGCTGTCTACCCGGAACTGTCTCGACGACAGGGAGGGGACGGTGTGTGTTCGCTGCACAGACACGGTGACAGAGTTGTCTGCGGACGCGCCGCACGCATCTTAGAAGCCTTATACATACGCTTGCTTCGAACATGTCTGCATACAGTGTTTGTACGACCGTAGCCTCCTATATACTGACAAAGCCTGGCAGATCGCCACGAGAAGCGGCCGCCGAAATGGAAAAGGTGGAGCGGCAGGCAACGGATGGAGAGGAGAGCCACGTGACTGGCGCCCCGCTGCGGCGAGACGCCGAAACACACTTCTCCCGAGCGAACAAGTGTGTTTCGGGTCCTCGCCGCTGCGAAAGCTGTGCGCTGACGTCCAGGTTCCCCGAGAAATGGCTCTTTGATGCTCTGTGCTACCACATCCTCGCGCTCCAAGTCTGCGACCGGGCACTCTATGGCTTCGTCGACGAACTGCCAGACGGTATGACCAATGTGGACCGTCATACAAGGAGGACACACGCCTTCAGACAGTGTCTGAAGACTGTATTTTTGGACGGTGTATTAGCAGTGCGACCGTGGCTTTAGTTTCTTCCTGCACACCCAGTGCACGCGTGCACATCTGGGTCGTCGCTATAGATGTATGACAAGATGTAACGAAACGTATGCCTCCATCCGCCTGTTCAAGCCGCCCATTTTGTCGTATATGAAGAAGTCGCGGACAGTCTCTGAAACGAGGCGTACATAATTGCGCTTCTATTCTTTGCATCGCGAACGATCCCCGGAGAGCTACGCTCGGTGCAAATGGAACCGGTGCTCCTATCGTGGGGCTGCGTGAATACGTTACGGTCGATTGCCGATAGCGTGCAGTTGTTCTTGGGGGCGCGGCGATGGGCTCTCCAACTGCTACGTTGAAACGTGGACGCGCCGTTCATTTTTTTTTATTGCAACAATCTTTTACATGTGCTTAGGAAGGCATTAAACAGACGTTTATTGAAGTTACCCAAATGTTTCTTTTTTTTTTCAATTTTCCCGTTGAATAGAGAGTTTTAGTGGATTGTTTGGATACCTCCGATGACGATACGTTCCATGCGCGAAGGCGTAGGTGGAGTACCGGGTATCGTTATCGGAGTCATCGGAAAGGTTAAGTATAAAACTGTTCAATATATTGGGGAACTGAATTTGTCTAAAGGACACGTGGCGTCAATTTCCCGCTGAATTTAGTGCGTAAATTGAATTAGTGTACAGGTCACGTGACGTCCGATCACGCATCATAAAATTTCCCGCTAAAATTAGCGGAGAAACGCACGGAAGGATAATTTTGGGGGGATTTGGCTAAGAAGAATTTCATGCTTTAAAATCCCATTTAAAAAAAACTTTTTTTTTAATGAACGTTTTAATAATCTTCACTCAGTGCTCTCCTATTCAAAGTGATTAAATTCCATTACAAATACTTGTCTGAGCAGGTCTAACGTGCTCGCATATCCGATCGGGTTCCCCACGCGACGTAGAGGGAAGGTACCTTCACAGTTCGGTTCGATGCGCCATGCAGCGCTCTTTACGCATGTATAGTGCGTGCACTGAATCTGTTCGTGGTGGTCCTTCTTTGAAACCAATGCTCGTCCCCGCGCGAAATGAATAACCGTACTTTTGACACCCTCCCCGACACATTCCAGGTCTTTTTTTTTTTAGGAGGAAGCCATACCTGCGTTTTACAAGACTATTTCAAAGGCCCTTCGGTTAAAGAAGATGATCGGAAAACTGGCGAACCAGCGCGCAGCACGCGGGAAAGGCGAAGAGCCGAGATATCGCAGGCTGATTCGACCGTTCCTTCGCTCAAAAGGCCTCTAAAAATAAAAAGAAAATCGTTCCCACGAGCAAGCGAGCAACGATTTGAAGCGAAGCTAATTCTGAACCGGTTTGCTACAGGTGACCGGACACCGCAGGCTCGGTCGCGGTGTTTCAGTCGCCGTTGGCATTTGCGCATAACAAATTATGAACTTCGACGCACGGGGAATTAAGTCCGTCTCCCGTCGGTGTAATTTCGGCGCAGGGTTGATGAGTATCCCAAGAAAACGTTTGGATTGGCGTGTTCGTTTTTGCCGCGACGAGGTGAAGTATACTGGATGAATGAATGATAACGACTCTCAATCGCATCGGCAGCACAGCTTCGGGTCTCGGGACCAATTCTTTATTCAAGCAACAATAAAAAAATAAAAAATAAATCTTTGCAAGGGGAAAAAAATTGGAAGGAAGAAAAGTTCATGACGAGTTATCATTATCAATTAGGTGCCGCGAAACCTGTTCCTGGCTCCTCTTGCTGTGGCAGGGAAAACGCAGCCGTGATACCTCTGATCACACATCACTCTTGATTGGTTACGTAGAGATGAACCGCGTGATTTATACGAATACATAATTACGTGGACGGTCAAAGTTTTGGTGTTTAAGTTGTTCATTGTACTCATACATAATTGTTGTTACTGTCTAATGAATTCACTGGGGAGCATGGCCATTTCGGTATTGCTTATGAGCCTTTCTTTAGAAATATTGGACAAGTATATATTGATTATCGCTTTACTGGTGCAGGAACAATTCGGGCCAGTCTCGCCAAATTCGTCGAGGAAACAGGTTCAAATATTCTCGGACCTCAAACAGCACACGCTTGAGGAAAACAAGGGCGATTAGCAGAATATTGACCCATAAAAAACCTCCGCGGAAATACAGAAGGACACGGAAGAACAAAATGTAAGCCGGTGAAAAATGAGGTTTTTAGATGCCCTTAACTTCGCGTCATCATTACAAACCCTGCTGCCATGACACTTGCTTTTCTGTTGCAGGAGAAACATATTCCTCGTCCGCGTGCTCACAACCACAACGCCCCCGTAAAGTGAGTTCCGCCGTACAGTAAGTGCATACACTAACTATACGGAGAGCAAGTTCGTCTGCTTTTTGCGCAGGGGTGGCAGTGACGTCAGAACGCCGAGCTCTGATTGGTTGGTTGATAGCCAAAAGGGGGACAACAGCGCCGAAAACAACAAGGAACAAGACGAAGTATAAGACAACACAAGGCGCCCTGCAACTTCGTCTTGGTCCTTGTCGTTTTCGGCACATATTTCGTGTACTTCGTCATGTGATGACGATAATGACGACGACGGCGATGATGATGACAATGCCGTTATTTTCTTTGTAACGGGCAAAGTGCACGGTCTCGATTCCGCCATCCGTGGCACCGCGCACTGCAAGTCCAAAAGCTGTTCACCACGGTGCGCTCCGCGTCTCGACGTAAACGGAGCGGTCCGAGCACTACGACGCGCCAACCGGTTCGCATAAGCGGGGCATGTCGTTGAACGGCCGTCACGCGGCTGCGCGGGACAAAAGAGACGCGGCCGGCATGACAAGCGGGCTACAGAGTCGGCTCCGTGACGCGGACGCTTAGCTCCAGTCGGTCGGAGCGTGGCTGTTGTGGACGCCGACAGGGCCGGTATACGGGCGCATCATTAGCTGCGGTGGGCTGCCACCTCCGTCCAACACCCCCTCCTCCTCCACCCCCGTATAGGTGTGTCCCCCGCGGCTCACGCTCTGAATCCTGCGTAGAACACGCGGTATATACGGTGAGCTTGAATAGCCACGGTCAGACTATTAGTACGACATATAGAGATAGACTGTCCGAAACTGTCTCTTGTCAGATTGGTCCTAAAAGAAAACTGTTCTTAGGCATGTTCCAAGCATGTGAAGCATGTCGTCATGTCTGCACCGAGCACCGTGTCTTTCGTATGATATGCGAGTACTGGTTCACACATAATTGCGGTCGGTTGCAACCGAGTGCCAGAGAAGACACATTGACACTCTGGCGCCATCTATGAAGCAGCCCTGGAACTGCATTTAACTAGAGGGACGGTATTTGCGTCATTTGCGAGATCCTTACCATCATGCGGAATGGTCCTTTCCCATTCAAAAAGGAAAAATAAATGCATATATGATTTGGCTATTAAACATATCAGAACATTCATAATTTTATCGGGCGTATAAAATGCATATACATGTCCTTATATGATCTTATATGTACTTATACGTTGCTTCAACAGATTAATGTTCTTCTTTTTTAATTGTTTTACTAGGGTTATGTTATTGTCGAAGGTTTCGAAGCCCACGATGAAATAAAGGTGCGCAAGAGAAGAGGAAATATACGCAAACCGCAAGTTGTTCCATAGAGGGAATTCAGATTTAGCTTTAGCCAAGCACCAGAGTCCGATGGACTCACATTTGACCAGGACTGGGAAGCCGCGAGTTGGCTCAAACCGCTAACGACGGAATGGAAAGACGGGATGAAACTTCTAAAGTGCATCTCGAACAAATCATGGGGAGCGCAAGAAGAGCATCTACAAAACCTAGTCAGAACTCTACTTATAGTGACCAAAGCCGTCTACGCAGGGCCGGATTAAGGTACGGATTAAGGGGCTGCAGCCCTGGGGCCCCGACCCTCGAAGGGCCCCATGCTGTGAGTCATAAAAACAAAAATAAAGAAAACAAATATTTTGAGCAGAAAAATTTAAAAAGAAATAAAAAAAAAGCTTTTCATAAGACAGAACAAAATATTTTGAAAAATATTTCCACTGCATTCGAGAACAGAGGCATGACAAAGATCATGGCACTGCAAACGAAACCAAATAACACTCTGCGCGGCGATTACCTTTTCTTAATTCGTTTTAGGTTGGTGTACAGAAAGGCCTCAAACATTTGACGTGTGACCGGCACCTCACGCTACATCTCCACGTTCTTTTCAAAACGGCTTGAGGAAAAGAAGTCGCAGCCTTCTTTTCCCTAGCCCCCAACCTTCTGGGGTCTTACTTCCCTTTTACAAAAATAAAGGGAAAACTCATGAATGGCGTCTCCCACGGTCCTCGTACCTACTTTGTGCTCCTACTTACTTACGGCCGAAACGTTGTCCAGATCTCTTTTGTCGATCTAATATTTGCTATGTCACCAAAAACTGAACTTCTGGCTAATGTATATCACTTTTTTTTTCTTTTAAAAAAGTTGACCTTAGGGAACTTGGAGGGGGGGTAGCCCCCCTCTTTCCCCCGATTCCGCCCCTGATCCCAGCCGGCCGTAGGAAAGCTGCTAGCGAGAAACACTTGGAGCTCATCGAGCACCTTAAGAAGCAATAAAATACAATGATAATCTACACCGATGCCGCAAGGAGACGAAGGAAAAATGAAAGATGTTTACAACTCTCTGTAATGCCGAATTAGAGCGCAGCTCTTCAGGAGGAGGAGGAGGGAGGGAATGCCCCTCCTCCTCCCCTCCCTTCCTCTTCTCCTGCTTCCCTCCCATTTAGCGGAAAATTTTAGCTACGTTTCCCGCTAAATTTAGCGGGGAAATTTTTCCTCTATATGTAGCGGGGAATATTTTCCGCTAAATTTAGCCGGAACATTTTCACGCTAAATTTAATGGAGAAGTTTTTATCTAAATTTAGCGGGTAATTTTTTTCCGCTAAATATAGCGGGGAAAGTTTTCCGCTAAATTTAGCGGGTAACCGTTTCCGCTAAATTCAGCGAGGCAATTTTTCCGTTAAATATAGAGGGGAATTTTTTCCGCTAAATTTAGAGGAAAAAATTTCCCTTCCTCCTCCTTTCCCTCCTCCTCCTCCGCCCTCGTGATCCTCGTGACGTCACTCATGACCCTCGTGACGTCACGCGAGACGTCCTGTGTGACGTAATTTATGGGAAACGTCTCATAATGCAACGCGCGGTTACGCCGACGGCGACGGCGACGCCGCCGGAAACGGGCACCTAGGAGCAGTGGCGTCACAAGGGGGGGGGGGGGGCGGACCGCCCTGGGTGCAGCGCTCAGGGGTGTGTCGCGGCGGGCCACGAGAGGGGGGGGGGGGAGTCGCGGCGGGCGACGCGAGAGTCGGGGAGGGGAGGGGTGACGCCACTGCCTAGGAGCCTCGTGACGCCACTGCCTAGGAGCTGCGCTCTAAAAACCTCCATCGCATGTAGCAAAACCTCCCGAGAACACAGAAGCAAGGACGCACAGAAAACCCCCAGTGCAAAGACAACAAAAACTTAAAGCAATCCTTTGGGCTGAGGAAAACACCCAAGAAACTCCAAGGACCCTTTTCACTGACTCAAAACCAGCAGCAAACGAGTGCCTCACCTCAAGCAGACAAATATCGAAGGGTGCATCTAGTCAAGTCTCGAGCCAAAGAAACAAGTCAATAATTAGCTCCAGACCACGAAGAAGCCAAAGAGGAGAAACGAACGGCCAGTAAAGCATTTGAAATGTTTGCACAATATAACTCATAATAAAGCTGGTTTAAATTTTGATGATTATTTGCAGTATAACGAGGCAGAAGCACGAGAATTTGCTCCTTGAGTTCCATTGTAGAAAATATGTTTTTAAATACTCTTTTTCCTCGTTCTGTTGATGAGTGTAATGAGTTGCCCCCAAGTGTGACTGCGATTGCTTCTACCATTTTATTTGTAAGTGCAGTTGATGCACTTTTTTCTGTCACCAATGGCTACTTGTTAATTGCTGTTCTTGTGTTCATTATACTCATTGATTGTTTCTGATGTTGTCTTATCATGCCTTGGCCCTCAATAGTTGGCCGGCAATATTCTCAAATAAAACAAAATACTCAGCTCCAGACTCCGACAAAATTTCCTCGCAGCTTCTCAATCTCTGTAAATATGAGATTTGATCCCTTCCTTCTTTGATTTTTCAACAATGCTTAAACTATGGCGAAATACACGACGACTGGAAACACGTTCAAGTCATTCCGAGTTTAAAAAAATGGCCCAAAAAACGATTTCGCTAACTATAGGCCCATATCGCTAACAAGTGTTCCCAGTAAACTCACGGAGCACATAGTCTTTTCAAACACAATGGTTTGCTTATGCGCCAACAATTTCCTTTTTTGTAAACCAGCACGGTTTCCGAAGGTCCCACTCTAGTGAATCACAGATTTTCGAGTTAACCACTAACGTTCATGAAAGCCTTCATTTCAGAAGAGAAACGCACGTCATTTTTATTGATTTTCAGAAAACCTATAGATAAGGCGACTCATCAACGTCTCGTTTTAAAGATTCGTTCGTTAAAAATAGATCCGTTAGTAACAAAGTGGATTTCACATTTTCTTTTTAGTCGTACCCAAAGCATTCATTATGGAGGTAAAGATTCATGAAATCAACATCTAAAATCCGTGCCTCAGGGAACTATACTGTACTCGGTCCGTAGCTTTTTCTTATCTTTGTAAACGACCTGCCAACTTGTATTTGATCCACAATTAGATTGGATGCCGACGATTGTGTGATCTATCAGAAGACCGAGGGATCGTGAACTTTTGTCTGTCCTGTCTGGAAACATGATGTTTAGAGTGGCAGGTGCAAATTAACGATTCCGAAACAGAATTCTTGAACTTCAATAACAATCGTACTTCAACACTCTACAATTACACCGTTTTCAATACCTCAATAGAAAAAGTCCCTACATATGAATATCTCGAGATCCATTTCACCTCCAACCTTTCCTGGGAGTCACACATTAATTACATTGCTGCAAAAGCAAGCAAAACCCTAGGCTTTCTAAGACGGCATCTATATATGGCATCTCGAAAAACAAAATTGATCGCATACTCGACTCTCATTCGACCGAAGCTTGAATAAGCATCTCTCATCGGGAATCCTTATCAGTCCTACTAATTGATCAGCTAGAAACTGTACAAAACCGAGCTACTCGCATCATCCTCCACAATTACACCCGTAAAAGTGTCACAGCGCTAAAAGAACAAAATAACATTGCTCTTCTTGCAGCCCAAAGTGAAATATCACGATTGGTTGCCCTACACCAGTTGTACCATCATTCACCTTCAAAGAAAGATAAATATTGTAGAGCCGCCAGACATATCTCATCACGTGCAGACAACACGCAGAGACTTCACCTTACCGCTCCTAGGACTAACCTCTCAAAAGTCTGTTCTTTACAGTTGTCAATATTTGACTCTAACTCACTTCCCGACGGCATTCTAGACATACAGGACCCTATCAAATTCGGATTCGCATTTGCCGCTCTCTATATACATTATGTAAACTATCTAACCTTCGTTATTTTCTAGTGTTTTCCATGGTGTTCAGTTTATACACCTTGATGTTTGGCCAACTTTATGTAAAGCCCCCAAAGGGCGCTATAAGGGTAATAAATTAAATGGAATGAAACTAGGCGAGCCCGGTCATGACGTCTACGAATGCGCGGCAAATAATTCAAAACAGATTTTTTTTTAACGTTGTAAGCTCATCTTTTGATATTTTCGCGAATGAAGGCGACGCGATGATGAATAATGAACTAAAAAAAATGTACATGGTCTCTTATGTTATCTCTAAGACGACTTTAAAGCGGAAGCCCAAGCGCCGATGTAAACCTGATAGCGAACCTCCGAAGACAGCGCGCCCTCTGACGACTCACTTTTGGAGCCATTTCATTGGTACCTTTCCTGTCACCGACGTGTTTTCGCTTAAGAACTTTGAAGGTCGACTGAACGGAGAGACATATAAAGCTTTCACCTTAAAAAGGGTTTAATCGGCGAACTTGTGCCACAAACAAGAAAAGGAAGAACACACGTCGAGAGAGAGCAGCAGCGAGCTTGCACGGCGGTAGCAGGGAGCGACGGTTCGTCGGCGTGCCAGCTGGCTATCGCAGGAGTGAATCAGCGAATGAATCAGCAGTACCGCACTCGGGCCTCGGCTCCTTATCTACAGAAGTCGTTATCTCGAAGATCCGACCTATAGTCGGTGACGGGTCAAGAACGAAGTGGAAGCTCCTCCCCCTCTTTCCACTTTAGTGGTGCGAACGCTGGAGGGAGGTCGCCTCCTCTCCACCGTTTGCTCCGCTGAAGTGGAAAGGGATGGGAGGAGCTTCCACTTCGTTCTTGACCTGTCACCAATGTTCGGGAGTTGACTAGGCGAGACGGACTAGGCAAGGTCATTCTGACGCCACGTTTCGCATGGCGTAATGACATTTCAGCATGCCGCGAGGCTGTGTTGCCATTAACTGCACCAAAAAGTAAAAAAAAAAAAAAAATTAGCGGAGTGTGTTTTTACAAGTTTTCGGCAGACTCTGAAAGGCACAGAAGGTGGATAATATCCGCGGATCGAAAAGAATGGTCGCCTCGCGCGAACGACCGTTTGTGCGGCAAGCACTTTCTTTAAGGCGAGTGCGGCTTCCATTTCAATCTCCGTCCCGAGGCTTGCTTATGTGCAGGGAAACCGTCGTCTAATCGAGACCACCCGGATTTTATTCCCACGGTGTTCACGCACAAAGCACCGGCCAAGCGCTCGTCAAAGGCTCGCTACGCCCGTGCTACCAAGCAGAAGGGGATCGGCGACAGAACGGCAGTGTTGTAGGCGTTACTGAAAAAAAGTAACGAAATCCGTTACTTGTTATTTGCATATAAAAGGTACGCGTTACCGCTACCGATAAAAAATAACTCATGTTACATCTGCGTTACTTTTTAAATTATGATTTAACACGTTTTACTGTTTTGTCGATACAGGTATGCATAAGCTCATATATCAAGAAACATTATGTTCATGCAGAAACTGAACAAAATTACTTTATCTCTTTTTACGGTTTCACCTAAATACTCACGAGAAAAAACGCAAAGAAAAACGCAGAAAACTCAGAAATTCACATGGTTTGACGCCTAAAAATACGGAAAAATTTGAGTTTAATTTCTTTAAGACTTGGGAATTAGTAACGAGTAACGTAACTACGTTACTTGAAATAGTAACGTAAGTACGTTACCCGTTACTGTGTCGAAAAAGTAACGAGTAGGTTACTACGTTACTGAAAAAAGTAACGCGTTCCTGGTAACGCCGTTACTTGTAAGATGCAACGTGTTACCGGACAAATCGTTACTGCTTGTCATGCCTTGTGGTCATGAGGGTAGGAAAAATATCATACCTTGACTCGAAGACGCTGTGTGTATTTAATCAATTAATAAATACACTACCGCAGACACACAGTCTGCTGATCCCGCCGGCAGTGCGGAAACCGATTCGAAGTAATCGTAGGCCTCGAGAGACTTGTACGCCTGCACCGTGTCGGCCGTGAACTGGCTTGGCGAAAAGACTAAATAAACGACGACGTGAGCCATCGACGTCGGTATCAGAAACTTCACGTCGGAAGTCCAGCAGGCCTTATTTGGGGCGTACGGATCCTCGAAGGCAACGCCGTCCACGCACAGTTTGTTTCGATACCGCTGCCCTTCGGGCTCGGGTAGCGAGCTCAAATAGTCGGGCATGGCATACGACATACGTTGTCACAAAATACGACGCACAAATAAAGCTAGAAGCGTCCCTACAACGTCAGCAACGAGCGCACGCCACACAACGCAATGGCGAAAACACGGAGAGTCGGGCCGCTTTTGCCCACATAGCTTCCGCGCATGCGCGGCCTTCCGGCCGTGTTGGTAATTTTTGCAAGAGCGCCGCCATCTTGAATTGTCGTCACTTCCAGTATGGGCGAAAACATATTTTTATACTATTTGCAGGTTGAATCGTTGGATTATTTTTTCGTCGCCCATACCGGATATGCTTATTAGGTGGCTGGGACGAGAGTACACAGAAAAGGTCTATA
>JAZHYW010004561.1:0-24347 GCA_037355805.1 Ixodes ricinus
AAGGTAAGGGCAGGAGGAGAAAACAGAGAGGTTAACCAAGGCGGCCTGCCTCGGTTGGCTACTCTGAGTTGGGGAAGGGGATGAGAGGATAAAAGAAGGAGGAAAGAAAAAGCAGAGGAGGTAAAGGTAACATACTAGCACTCACGTTAACACTGTGAGGGCAGAATCAATAATTAAGAGAATGCCGCAGTTTCCAGTATGGCACTAAAACTAAGAGACTGAAAGTGCGTGCTGGATTGTCACCAATGTTCACCCAAAACACTCGAGTTTTTGCACGCGCCAGCACGAAGTTCAGTTGCGCACATGTACACTTAACAGAAATTATAAAACGGATAGTCCTCTATACGACAACAAATATTGAACAGGAGATAACTTTTTACAAACAGAACTCGAGGCGAGTTTCTGATAAAAATCGCAGAAGGGCGTTTACGGCCTTCTCCTCTTTAAGTGGCGAGTCCCAGGCCCCTAGTATTTTGGACGTAGTAAATGGCCGGTCGTCTAGATGTGAAAGAATGCTCTTTAGGAGTTTTCTTTCTGCATCGTAAAGTGCACATTCACATAATAAATGAGATATAGTTTCCACACAATCACACCCCGGACAGTTCGGATTGTGTGTTTTTCCGATTCGGTGCAGAAATTCCTGTGTGTAGGAAACGCCCAGACGTAATCGGTGTAGAACAGCTTCAGTTCGCTTGGGTAGGTTACGTGACACACGGTATGTTAGGTCAGGATCCAGTAGATATAGAGGAGGGTAATGGTGTGCAGAGCTCTTCCAGAGACTTTGTGTTGCATTTCGGGCGTGGAGATTTATCAATGAAGTGACGTCGCTCCTGGAGTAGGGTATTTCGACGTTGGGGAATAAGGTATGGGCGGAAGTCGCAGCACCATCCGCAGCTTCATTTCCGGGTATCTTGCAGTGTCCAGGAATCCACTGGAACTCAACTGAGTGTCTCCTATCAATACATTTCTGAAGATGGCATAAAAGTTTGAAAATAATTTGTTCATTTTCACTTCGTCGCAGGTATGTGCAGATGCTTTGGAGTGCAGGCTTAGAATCTGTAAACACCGTCCATGCCTGAGGTGGCTTTGTCAATATAAATCGAAGGGCTTGATGAAGTCCTACAAGTTCAGCCGCTGTCGAAGATGTCTTGTGGCTAAGTTTGAAGTTTCTTGTTGTGACATACGATGGAATCACAATGCTTGCGGTAGAACTATTTTTGACACATGATCCGTCCGTATATATGTGAGTTTTTGACGCGTGTAAACAGGCAATGGTGGATAAAGTGAGTTGCTTAAGCACTAGCAATGGTGTATTTGATTTCTTTTTGATGCCTTGAATGTCAAGTTCCACAACGGGGAGAGGGAGTCTCCATGGAGGTATAGTTGGAAGGTCAAACGAGCCTATATCATCAGGGATGTATTGCTCCATTTTTGACAGTGCCTTTGAATACTCTGAGTAAGGCCGTTTAAAAGTAAGATCAGCAAGTAAGTGATGACTATGATTAGTAATATGTCTTAGATGAACTCTCAATGTTTCCTGCATCATTAGTACCTCTACAGGTGTGGCGCGTGCCTCGGCAACTGTGCCCAGAGTCGAGGCACAAGCTGGCAGGCCCAAACAGCCACGGAGGCCACGTGCTTGAACTGCTCTGAGAGCTTTGATGTTGGTTTGACACGTGCCATGTAGAATGGGAACGCTATATCGAAGTAAGCCGACAAATAAGGCCACATATATCTGTAATAGGGATCTTACTGTCGCGCCCCACGTGGTTCCACCGATGAAGCGAGTAAGAACACTAAAACTGGCGAGCTTTTTGCGCAAGTACAAAATATGAGGTGACCAGGTCAGACCCCTGTCGATGGTGACTCCAAGAAATGTGTGGCATTTAACGTATGGTATTGTTCGTTTGCCTATCTTAAGTGGATATTTGTCCATTCTTCGGCGGGTGAACGCAATGGCTGCTGATTTGTCAATGGAAATTTCGAGTCCACGGGTATTAAAATAATTTGTTATTTTCTTTAGTGCAGACTGAACCCTTGCCTTTGCTTGAACTCGTGTAGATCCAGAGGCCCAAATACAGATATCATCGGCGTAGAAAGATGCCTGGATGGTTGGGGGCAGTATTTTGGCGAGACGGATGAGAACGATATTAAATAATATGGGACTGAGAACGCCTCCCTGAGGGACACCGCGGGTCACCGGGTAAGAAAGCGTGTTTCCTTCTTTTGTAGACATAAAAATTGATCTTCCTGTGAGGTAGCTTCTTATCCACCTGTATAAGTGTCCCCCAATCCCAATTTCGCTGAGAGCTTGAAATATCGCTTCGTGAGTGACATTGTCAAATGCTCCTTTGATATCTAAGAAAGCCGCTATTGTGATTTTACGATGTGCTCGCTCCTGTTGTATGTAAGTTACGAGGTCAATGACTCCATCAATGGAGCTTCTTCCTCGACGGAATCCTTGCATGATTTCTGGATATATCCCTCGCAGTTCAAGATACCAATCTAGGCGGCGGTAAATCATTTTTTCCATGATTTTTCCAATGCAACTCGCGAGCGCGACAGGACGGTACGAAGTTAATTGAAGTGGCGATTTGCCCGGTTTGAGAAGTGGCACAATCCTTGCCTCTTTCCACGAGCCAGGAACATTTTCATTGATCCATGAAGAGTTGTATATATTCAAAAGAAGCTTTCGCGCTTCCTTCCCCATATGTATCAAATAACTGTACTGTATGCCGTCAGGTCCCGGAGAGGTGTGAGGCTTTACTGAAGACAGCGCAGCGTCCAGTTCGCTCATTGTGAAAAGGTCGTCCATAGCTTCTTCATGAAATACTGGCTCGATTGTGGTACGAGATGAAGATTGGTTCGAACGGGTTGTGTATGTTGTCAACAAAATGCAGTACTGGTTTGCCACCTCTTTCTCTGAACAATTTCTTGACAACGCAAGCGAGCGAAATGGATGGAGTTGCGAAGGAGAAGATTTAAGACCTCGTGAGATCTTCCATATTTTACATAATGGCTTTCTGGGATCTATATTTTCGCACATCGTCCTCCAGCAATGCCGAGCGAGCTTCTTAAAATGACGACAAATTTTCTTTTGCACTCTGCGCAATTCGCGGAGATCTTTGATGTCTTTAGTCCTCCTGGATCGTCGTTCTGCCCTGCGACGTATAGCGCGGAGGCGCTCATATTCTGCGTCAATTGTTTTTTGCGTAGACGGGACGTTAAAATCACGTGTTGCTTTTTCTGCACAGGATACAATGACCTTTTCAAAGTGAGATAGTTCAGTAACATTTTTGCATTCGTTCGTCATTGCTTCTTCGAACATATGCCAGTTGGTTCGTTGTAGGAAGTTTGTTTTCCGAACATTGGTGAACCCATTAATTGTTGTGTACGTGGGTACGTGGTCACTACCACGAGTTTCAATGTCTGCAAACCATGTTGTTTGCGATGTTAGTGCTGCCGAAACAAATGTTAAATCAAGGCAGCTGCTGCCGTCCGTTCCGTAGAAATATGTCGGTGTTCCGTCATTAATGGTAGATAAGTGGTAATCGTCAGCTAATTCCGCCAAGTGCCTTCCCCGCAGGTTTGTCCGAATGCTCCCCCATATTGGGTGATGGGCATTAAAATCACCTGTTAGAATATATGGCAGTGGCATTGTATTTAGGATAGACTCCAAATGCTGCCTGTCGAATAGGGACTTTGGTGGTATATATGCTGCGATTAATGTGAACTTCACTTTTCCATTTGAAATCGTGGCGCAAACATATTCGTTAGTCGGGTGGGTTGAAACGACGTGTGCGGTATATGTAAGATCTCTTCGAATGAACATTGTCACACGACTTGCACTATTAGTGCATGCTGAGTCAAATTTTTCATACCGTGACAATTGAATGTCTTTAGGTAAGTTTGATTCACAGATTACAATGATGGGGAAACTGTATTTAAAAACGAGCTGCCTGAAATCAGAAAGTCGTGATCGCAAACCTCTTGCGTTCCACTGTATGATAGAGGCTTTCTTGTAATGATCATCCATTGTGCTGACGTACGCTATCTGTGATAGCGGCGATCACTAATGGGAATTATCAATCGCTCCATAGTAAGCAGAGCCTCTACTTCTGGGAGGTTGTTTGCCCCAGGGTATTCTTGTATGATAGCCTTTAACGCCACAAATAACATAGGTAGGAGTACCTGTGCAAGATCTTTTTGTTTTCGTGGATGCTGTGTCTGGCTTGACATTGGGTATGTTTCTGGTGTTCCGGCGGGAGGCGCTTGAGTATTCCGTGATCGACGAGGTGCTGGTACGGGTGTTGGCATTGTCGACCTCCCTGGGCGCTCCTCCAAGGGAAGAAAGTCGTCCTCTTGTGTATTTCTGTTGATCTTTTTGATCCTTGCGAGGACGCTTCAGGATCTCACTGTAAGTTTTCTTTGTAGGTGCTCCGTTGGGATGCTCTGGTCGTGGTTGGCGGCGAACAACTTGTGGATTTGGTGACGGAGCTCGGCGCCTTGTTTGCCTTCCGTTGATGATAGAAAGTTGCTTTGCAGCAGTGGCGGCCTTTTTTCGCGGACATCCGGAATATGTGGATGTAGTGGTTGCCGCTGCAGTTGGCGCATTTTGGTTCTTTTCTGGAGCTACACTCCTTGTGGCTGTGTGGTCCTGCACACACCTTGCAACGACGTTCTCCTCTGCAGTTCCTGGCGAGATGTCCGTACCTTTGGCAATTGAAGCACTGAACTGCCTGTCCAAAGTATTCTTCAACGGGATGGCTTGTGAATCCGAGGTAGACGCGCTGAGGCATGGCTCGGTCCGTCCGAAAAGTGAGGACGACTGTCGTTGAAGGGTGTTGTTCCACAATTCCGTCATCCTGGCGTCGGTAGGCCACTTGACGTTGAACGGACACGACTCCAAAGTCTTTTAAATACTCCAAGAGCTCGTCGTTGCTGTATTCAAGTGGCACATGTTTAACTTTTCCATAGTTCCTGGAATATGCCTCCGGAATATGAGCAGTTACCTGGATCTCTCCGAGAGAGGTGACTGCGAGAAGCTTGTTTGCTGAGTCCAGGGATGCAACATTTACGGAGAGATTGCCTTCTTTGTTGATCTTGTGCGAAACAATCTTTTCTTGTGTCACCGCTATGATCTCATTGGCAAGTACATTTGGGTTTACACGCCAGAAGGACGTGTTTGGTGTTGTGGGCTTGAAGACTACAGGTATTCCTGTTGCCCGGTTTTTTCGGTATGTCACGACAGTGTACGGTACGTCATTGTCGGTCTCATCGGTTATGTCCCTCATTGAATATAATGAGGTGTTATCCTCGCCTTGGTCCCTCTCGGCATCGGCGGTACGGATTCGCTTGGATGGTATGTTCTCGTCTGATACTGATCCACTTACTTCTTGAAGAACCGATTGAGGAGGGTGAAGCAGTGGGCGTCCATCCTCCTGGTGGCCATTGGAATTTATGTGGTCGGTGATGGCGTCCATCTTGGCAGGCAGATTGGGCGTCAAACGCTTTCTGCTACTCACAGAAGAGGTTGGCCCTCCATTTGTGGTCGGCGGGCTGTCGCCGAGCAGAATTGCTGATGGTAGATGGTTTCCGTTCGTGATGAAAATTGAATTAACTGGCCTAAAGCGTTTGGTTTTATCACGAATAAGAATGAGCCCGAGCTCTCGTCAAATAATTAAAAAAGTTAACAGATCGTGAACATGGCTTGCACATGACGTCATCACAGCATGCTGGTGGACACTCCTACTTGTCCTTGCCGAGAAACAATATTTCGGTGGTATGATATATCCGCGGAGGATAATACAGTACTCAACAACAAGGCCACCAGAATGGCGGTTGACGTGACCTTTCTGCCAGCCACGTTTGTTAAACCCCATGCCGTTTGAAAGCCGGTTACGTAAGAAGTTAAAACCGACGTTCTGCGCAAGGGCCGAACGGCGTCTGTGACAAACACTCCCAGAATAAAACATCCACGCCAACCACCCTGCAGCGTCGAAACAGTTCGAAACGACACGCCTCAAACGCAGCTCAAACGCAGCTATATACGCATACGCTGAGCCAACACCGGTTGAGAAAGACGAGAGGAAATCAAAAGCACGTTAGGGCATCCCAGAGATAAACAGAAACACGTCGTGCGCGAACTTGAAGACGCACTTGTACACCGTATTTAGTGCACATCTGTTCGCGAGTCAGCTATGCCTCGTTTCACCTTACAATGGACCGCGAAGGACACGACGAGCCATCGGAGCTAGTCCAATATGCAGTGTGTGTCTAGTGTGACCTTGGCGCAGCGCAGCAAGAGAGCCGAGTTATGGTTTTCATACTAGAACCTCTGTAACCATGATTTGTATAAAGAGGTGGACTGGCTAGAGCTGGCGATTGCTGTCGTCGAAAAAGGACACTTTTATCTATACTATCTCCTTTTTTTGTGTGCCGTAGAGCTCAAATAAACGCCATATGGATTGCCTTCGCAACATGGGTACGTACACTTTTTTATTTTTTAAGTGCGTCCCTTTTATTCCGACATGACTGTACGCCAACAGTTAGAGCAGTTCTTGGTAGCAACTCTATGTCCGTCCAATCTTCCTCTGTCGAGCGTCACGTCAGCATAGAGTTGTGATTGTCTAGTGGCCCAGCGGTTCATATTTAATCGGTTGCAAAATATGTTTCCCGAAGCGGTTACCAAAACGCAGCCGAAAAGCGCGGTTCCGCTCCCACTGTGAACAGGTATTTACGTGGCTCTCGCCGACACTCTTCAACTCTCGCACAGTTCAGATGTATCTTCCCGGACGTCGGCTCCCTCCCGCACTCCCGAAGCCACAAAAAACGCCTCGGCGATTTGTTTCTATCTGCGCCGCTTCGTATAGAGCCGTGCGGGCCGTCTCCTTTTAGCAACGATGGTGGTTGCGTAGACTTTGTGGCGATCGAGTCGACCAATGCGGTTATCCCCTCGTCAGCAGAGCTGCAGGTATTCGGGCCCATTTAAATCGATATTTCGTAGCGTGGACATTGCATCGCGCGGACACAATCCCCAAACCACGGTCGTGCCCCGAACCACCCCAAACAATCGTTGCCGGAAAGGCAACCCGAAATTGAAACCAAAGGTGGCCAACTCTGCCGTGACTTTTTCACCAAAGCACACTGCGTTCAGACCTAAAGTAATTTCTACGAGTGAGCGCACTTCCGGTTGTGGCGCTGCTATTACTGACCCGATCCCGGCCGTCACGGCGTTATTTCATCGATCGAAGCTTCGCAGACATCCCACCAGGTGGTTTTTGTATATCGTTTTTATTCGGTTTAAAATACGTTTTTTCGCGTTTTCCTACCAAATATCGGCATTGGTAAGGTCCCACGCTTCAGACCCCTTCATGTTGAAGCGAAGAGTCGAGCTCTGAAATTTGGTTTCCGCAATCACCCTGCCCATACATCGTACAAAAGACACGAAGTTCTCTGCAGACACAGTCACAGGGATATCTGCGGACACACCCCAGGCACGTTTGAAGGAGTTTGCTTCGTACGTATATACGGCGTATGCTCAGAACATGTCTACAGACAGTTTTAGTACGACCAATGTGAGAGGACCGTCAAACAAGGAAGAAAGCATGGATGGATGGATGGATGTTAATGGATATAGCCTTTGTAACGGTAGGTAGCTTGCGCCACCTAGCCTAAGTCTAAAAAGGCAAACATATGATTTCTGCCGCGCTTCTAAGCCAATTTTCTCCCCCTAAATATCACCAGGCTTGCCTCCAAGACTGTCTCTGCAGGTTGTCTTTTTTGTACGATGTATGTTAGCAGTGTGATCGCGGCTTTAGGTAAAACGGAGTCTAGCGCGTGCGTGAATGAGGGCGAAGTCATACAGCGGCAAAGAGCGGATTTACGGGTCAGGCTTGGGGCAGGCACGTAGCCAGGGGGGGGGGGGGGGAGGCCATGGGGCCCGGGGCCCGGGCCCCGCCCCTTCTCCCCCGAAATTTTCCATTTTGCTGGGGCCTCCTCTCCACCCTCCCCCTCATACAGCATTTTTCCATGGGCGGCCCCCCCCCCCCCCCCCGAATCAAAATCCTGGCTACGTGCCTGGCTTGGGGGAAAAGGTTGCAACAAGATGTCACGTCACGAACCAATTCAACGTCACGGACGTAATTGCCACTTCACCAAGAACGAGCTATTTTCTTCGTAAAAACAAACAAACAAAGATATGCTCTTTTTGATGAAAAAATACCTTAAAATCTTAAAGGGTCCCCCCCCCCCCCCCCCCACTTCCTTCATTCTCCTTAAATCCGCCACGGTACAGCAGAGCATGCAGACCCAAACAAACAACAGAGTATACGGCTTATCGCAGTGGATCCAGTTTCCGATAAAAAGACGGTGTGCTTCTCTCGTTTATCTGTGGTGAAGAATACGGACGGAAAAACCGGCATTGGGGGTGTCAGGCGGCCGCTCAAGTTAGTTAGGCCTCGCGAGACGGTCGGTACGAGGAAGAGAGAAGAGTGCGAACGAGTCGTGCAGGCATTGCCTTATGACTTATGTTAGTCACCAAGTCTGGCGCGACTGCACAATGGACCGCAAGTTGACCAAACGGGGAGGGGGCGCAAGGTAAAGAGAGTGTTCTCTCGCACCCCCGCCCCGGGGGAGCATTAACGCACCTGCCCGTCTAATGTCCGGGCGAGGGAACACTCCCTTTCCTTGCGCTCCTCCCCGTCTGGCTACCTTGCGGTCCATTGTGATATGTGTAAATGTGCTGCGCTATTTGATGACATCAGGAATTTAGCGCGGCACAGAAGCAAGTCTGCCAGGAAATTGGCAAGAGCCTTTTTTATTGTTATAGCTATGACGCGGTCATGTGTGTAAGCGCTCCGTCCATATCCTTAGCGAGTGACGACGTTGATTTTATTAGGAAGTCGGGCGAGCTACGCGTACACTCTAAAAAAAAAGGGTATATTCTTACAACCCTTGTCACATATACGACACCCCCAAAACTTCAGCTGGATGTACAGAGCACTGATGTGGTACCTACGCTACCAAATTTCACGAGCGGCTTGATAGCCGCGTTTACAACTTATTTAAATAGCTAATGTAAGTGTGACTAACTGCAAAAAAGCTATCGGGGTTTTCTTGGCTCAACTGCAAAACCTCTGTGTGTTTTTTTTGTCTGTGTAGTTTTATACCTACTTTGGCTGTTTAATATGTTATGTCGCACCGTCATCAACTCTCTCGCAAAAGTTGGGGCAGTCAGTTTGAAGTCAGCGCACTGTACGTCGAACTGAGAATTTTGGGGTGTCGTATATGGGACAAGAGGGTGTAAGAATATACCTTTTGGTTTTTAGGGTGTAGGCGTCTAGTGGCATGATGGGGGAGGGGTGTGCTAGGGGGTTGGTTGTTTCTGTGTCTATCCGTTTCTTTTTATGTGTATCTGCTGCACCGTGCACAAGTATATTTTTTCAGTTGTAAGTCAGCGCTGTAGTCTCTGTTCTCCTTCCGCTGGTCCTCCGTCTTTTTTGCTCTGTTTTAATACAATTTGAACAATAGTTTAGATGCTTTGATTTTATTATTTTGTCCTAAAAGATGCTGCAGTAACGACACGTTGCTTCAGAAAAGCCCTGTGAATTGTATGTAGCATTTAGAGTTAATCTCACACTGAACTTACATACCGAAGATACTTGCACATTATACAAACACACCTAATTTATAAAGCTGATATTTTATGTTAAGGACTTGACTCTTGTATCATGTAAACTCCGCTCTTAATTTAGACATTCCTTTTTATTCAGTGCTAAACGAAGTCTAGGATGTTAAACGCGGGGGAGAAACAAAATTAGAAAACATTTTTGTATGTTGTGTTTAAATACCTTTTTCAAAAGTGTAATTGCATCTAGCTAAAATTAAATACATTTTGTCGGAGTGTCCTGCATTTTTATTTCAGGGAGTGAAAGGCCTCGTTCTCAGTGAAATGGCAATTATTTTTCGTCCGCGACGTCACATCCGGACATGACGTCACGCGGGGTCCACACCTGGTGTGGGTCAACTTTACTAGATTAGGTCTTAAACATTTTAGTGAAAAACCCGAGACTGAGGTGATGACAGACGACGACAAGGAAGAGAAGGAGAACGTCTCAACGGAGCTCAAACACAGTTCTCCTTCTCTTCCTTGTCGTCGTCTGTCGTTACCTGCTCTCGGGTTTTAAACGCAACTCTTAGGCGCCCGTTTCCGGCCAGACGGCGTCGGCGTCGGCGTAACCACGCGGTGCGTATGAGAAATGTCCCATAATACACTGCGTGAGCCCCTAGGTCACGCGTGACCTCGGGGGGGGGGGTCACGTTTCCCCCGTTTCCCGAGGTCACGTGACCCCCATGCCAGGTGACCCCCCAAAGGACATTGAAGAATAAGGGGAGGAGAAGGAGGAGTGAGGTATACCCTCCCCTGATTACCCTTCCCTCCTCCTCCTCAAGAGCTGCGCTCCAATTCGGCGCTATAGGGAGTTGCAAACGGCTTTCGCTTTTTTTCACTAAAATGTTGGATATACACCTGCAGCTCACTTGCGCCCTTACGTTCTGCAGATTGGGTCAGTTGTGGGACTCCCGGGGAGGTCGGCATCATCTTCACTCACTCCAGTCCGCCTCCCGGGACCTTAGCCTACCGTCGCTTCAAGCGCACTCTATACACCGTTTTAAAGGCACTGACACCCCAAAGGTCGTATTTTTTTTATTGTCTAAAACGACGCAAGTTGTAGTCATAAACACGCAAAAAAAACCGCATCGCGAAAAAAAATTTCCCCGCGCGCGCGCGCGCCTTTTTATTTTTGGCGTTTAAATCTCCCGCCGCTACCTCCTTGCTTCTTTTGATCGATGACGTCAAAAATCAGGAAATTTAGAAGCTTTGTAGGCGGCATTTCTATAACATTTAATAACGGCAATCGTAAAACATGTTTTTTAAAGCAATTGCGAACGCACTATGTCCCCTCTTTTTGAAATACCGAAAATCAGAGTTCGGTGAGATGTCCCTTCCTAGATTTGTGTCCTCCCTCTCGGCGGCGCTCGAGCAGATGGGCGAGTCGGCGAAGAAACCGGTTTTTTCCCGCGCCGGCTCCCTTCTATCCCGCCAGCTCGCCTCCTCCTCGCATCGGGTCAGCGGAGGTCCGAGAAAAAGTCGAGTCGAAGGAGACCGCAAAATTTGACTGACTGCACTGGCGGGGATCGCGCGGGAACTTCAAATTCGGCATTTGGAAATTGTTTTTTTAATTCATAAATACTGAATTCCCAAGTTTCGAATTTTGAGGGTAATGTCCCGGCACCGTTTTCAATCGTTTCGGATAATAAAAAAAATATGATTTTGATGTGTCAGTGCCCCTTTAATATTTACAAAATCATAGCCCAGCGTGACAACATCACAGTCCAGCACGCGCAAGGTCATCGCTTCGGAAAGCAAGCGAAACACGCGCCACACGCACGAGCTTCCCGAAAATGGCACCAACCGGAGGACCGTTTCTGGAATGGTCTATAGACGCTTTGCACAGGGAAACCAGGGCCGGCTGCTAGAACAAGCGTCTCAGCGGAGACTGGGTGAAGAAAGCTGCCGCAGTGGCTGGGGCGCGCGAGCGTCTTGAAGTCGCAGCTTGAGTCCCGCTCAGCTCGTGCGCTGGCTTTGGCAGTGCTTTCTTTCACCCAGTCTCAGCTGAGACGCTGGTTCTAGCAAGCCGGCCCAGATTACAGCCGCCATTGCTGACCTTCTCTTGTCTTACCAGGTGCCGAGCCAGCGAAGTGGGCGCTGACGAGATTTCCACAAAGGCTAACGCTGAGGAGAAGGAAACAGCATAATCTAAAATGGCAATAACCTGCCCTGCTGTGGTCGTGCTGAAGTTAAGTAAACGTAATAAGAGGGGAAACAAATATTGAAGCTCGGCTATGGCGGCGCCCATGCTACAGCTGCTGCAAGGCGTCTATAGTATGTGACAGGTTAAGAGTCCCAGGGGAAACTCCTCCCATATCCTTCCACTTTAGCAGAACGAACGCTGAGAGAAGACGATTTAACCTCCAGCGTTCAATGTGCTAAAGTGGAAACAGAATGGGAGGAGCCTCACCAACTATAAATTGTCGTTGCAAAACTGTGCATTCTCATAGAATACACTGAAACGCCATCTTAGCGCTTTGCATGAAAACGTACACGCATTCCATAGAATACACTACAGTTATTATAGCAGGCATCCTCAAAACCGGTGGCGCATCGAACGAGGGGAGCTTCCCGGATCTCTTAAGCTGTTACCAAGTATAGATTGTCATTGAAAAACTGTTCATTCCATAGAGTACACACTGAAACGCCATCTGGGCGCTGTGCATCAAAACATACGCATTCCATAGAATACACTACAGTTACCATAGCAGCCATCCCCAGACGGGTGGCGCATCCGAACGACGGGGATCCTCCACCTGAACTCTTAAGCTGTTACCAAGTGCGAGATTGTCGTTGAAAAACTGTTCATTCCATAGAGTACACTGAAACGCCGTCTAGGCGCTGTGCATCAAAACATACGCATTCCATAGAATACACTGCAGTTACCATAGCAGCCATCCCCGGAACCGGTGGCGCATCGAACGACGGGGATCCTCCACCTGAACTCTTAAGCTGTTGGGCCATGTGTAGATTGTCGTTGAAAAACTGTTCATTCCGCATAGTAGCACTGAGAAACGCCATCTAGGCTCTGTGCGTCAAAACATATGCATTCCAGTCATACTCCGCTGATTACCACAGCAGCCATCCTGAAACCGGTGGCGCGTCGAACGACGGGGATCCTCCACCTGAACTCTTAAGCTGTTACCAAGTGTAGATTGTCGTTGAAAAACTGTTCATTCCATAGAGTACACTGAAACGCCATCTAGGCTCTGTGCATCAAAACATATGCATTCCATAGGAATACACACATGTTACCATAGCAGCCATCCTCAAACCGGTGGCTCGTCGAATGACGGGGATCCTTCCCCTGATCTCTTAAGCTGTCACCAACAATAGATTGTCCTTGGAAAAATGAAAGCCGTTTACGACTCCCTGTAACGCCGAACTAGAGCGCAGCTCTTGAGGAGGAGGAAGGCGCGGAGGAGGGGGTGTTCACGTGACCTCGGGGTGGTCACGTGACCTGAGGGGTCACGTGATCTGGGGGCCACGTGACCTGGGGGGTCACGTGACCTCGGGGGTCACGTGGCCTGGGGGGTCACGTGACCTGGAGGGTCACGTGACCCGGGGTCACATGACCTGCGTTTACACCAACGGCGACGCCGATGCCAACAGCGACGCCGACGGCGGCGCCGCCCCAAGCCGGGAAACGGGCGCCTAAGTGCGGCGCTCTAAAACTCTTCATTCCATAGAGTACTCTGAAACGCCATCTAGGCTTCCGCAGCATCAAAACATATGCATTCCATAGAATACACCACAGGTTACCATAGCAGCCATCCTCAAACCGGTGGCTCGTCGAATGACGGGGATCCTTCCCCTGATCTCGCAAGCTGTCACCAACAATAGATTGTCGACCCGAAAAATGAAAGCTGTTTACGACTCCCTGTAACGCCGAACTAGAGCGCAGCTCTTGGAGGAGGGGGAAGGCGCGGAAGGGGGGTGTTCACGTGACCTCGGGATGGTCACGTGACCTGGAGGGAGCCACGTGGTCTGGGGGCCACGTGACCTGGGGTCACGTGACCTCGGAGGGAGTCACGTGGCCTGGGGGTCACGTGACCTCGGGGGTCACGTGGCAGGGGTCACGTGACCTGGGGGTCAGTCACGTGACCTGGGAGGTCACATGACCTTGCGTTTACACCAACGGCGACGCCGATGCCAACAGCGACGCCGACGGCGACGCCGCCCAAGCCAGGAAACGGGCGCCTAAGAGCTGCGCCCTCTAAAACTCTTCATTCCATAGAGTACTCTAAAACGCCATCTGGAGGCTCTGTGCATCAAAACATATGCATTCCACAGAATGCACCACGGTCTACCATAGCAGCCATCCTCAAACCGGTGGCTCGTCGAATGACGGGGATCACCTCCCTTCAACTTCCTAGGCCTGGTTCACACTGGCGAATCGGCGGACGAATCTGCAAGAATTCGGCCGCCGGAGCGTAGCGATCCACTGTGCACTGCACGCGGCCGATTCCGCTTCGGCGGCAGCGAGTTAGCTGTATAGTTTGAACCAGGCCTTAAGCTGTCACCAACTATGGGTTGTTGTTGAAAAACTCTTCATTCCATAGAGTACTCTGAAACGCCATCTAGGCTCTGTGCATCGAAACACATGCATTCCATAGAATACACTACAGTTACCATAGCAGCCATTTTCTCAAACCGGTGGCTCGTCAAAATGACGGGGATGCCTTCCTGAACTCGTTAAGGCCTCGTTTTCACTGCATGCAGCGGAGCGCTACAAGCGTAGCGCTTATCTCGTGCTAAGCGCGTGCTGACAGGAGCGTTCACCAGCTTTGTATCGCACCGTCAAAACTGTTGCTCATGGCAGACGATAAGTAGCTGACCGCACGTGAGGAGCGCTACGCAAGCGCTTCGCTGCATGATGAGAACCGACCTTTAAGCTGTCACCAGGTATAGATTGTCGTTGAAAAACTGTTCATTCCATAGAGTACACTGAAACGCCATCTAGGCTCTGCGCATCAAATATCATATGCATTCCATAGAAAACACTACAGTTACCATAGCAGCCATCCTCAAACCGGTGGCTTGTCGAATGACGGGGATCCTTCCCTGAACTCTTAAGGGCACAGGGTAAGTCCTATGCTCCCCATGCATTTGAGGCCATGTTGAGGAACATTTTTCTCGGTGACTATTAGGAATATTCCGGTCATGTATATATCATTTTGTTCGAAATTTTGTGTTTTATCTACTGAACTAGAATTATTTCAACCAATCTAAAATAAGTTTTTTTTCTATTTTTTTATTTTATTATTGAAATTTTAGTTTTTTTATGTATTAAAAAAAATATTACTCAAAAACTGCTGGGTGCATATTTTTAATTCTAGTTCAGTATCTTTCAACACCCATGTAGGTAGTAGGAATAAAAAATCAGCCCTCTCTAATGTCGGGTTAAGGAAAAAAATGGTACCTATGTACTAAAAAACACTGTTTTGAGATAATTCAGTTTAAAGTAAAAAAACAGGTGAATAACAAATTTCTATTGGCACCAACAGCCTTAGAGTCATTTTTTCAATAGCCGCCAGCTCGGAAGGCATTGCTAAAGTCATATCTTTGCTTTTCGGGTTATCGCCTTGATTGCCGGGCCTCTTTTGTGACCTGCCATGTCGCGTGGTCCGTAAAGCATATTCGAGCGATGTCAACTTCCCTCAGCCACTTGATGGTGTTCCACACACGGTTCCATCCACACGACTTCAAAACATTGGCTTGTGCAATGCTACCACCATTGAATGAAAGAACAGCATCCAATACCGCCATTTTGTCGTTACAAAACACAAAAACTTGAAAGTACACATGGTACACACTTGGAAAAAACGTGCACAGCGTCTCGGGATTGTCTTGGTTGAAAAAATGCTATGCAATAGTTTGTCAGATAATTTTTTAAAGATTATCTGTTACTGGGCAAGCCTTTAGGTCTGGTGTTGAATTTGTTTCGTGGCAAAATTTATTGATAAACAGGGGGCGTATCCCAAAAGGAGGCGTGGTCACCTGCTACTTGCTTTCGGAAGAAGTGATTTTCAGCCCAAAATATAACTGTTAAAGAACACTGTGACAATGGAAAATGTGCAGAAAGAGCTAAACTTGTTAAATTGCGAAAAAAACTAAAATCGACTTTTTTTCATTTTTGCCTTACCCTGTGCCCTTAAAGGATGCTGAACCGAAAAACAGAATCTAAATTCTTTGTCATTTTGATATTTACAGCACACGAATAGCTCTTAAAGGGCAACTCCGCTCAATTCCGAAGATTTCGGGATAATGAGTGATTTCGAATCAAAAAGCCCTACTAAAAGACACTACGTCGTTTGCTTCGCGAAAAATGGGATATATATTTTTAAATCTAATTTTAAACACGAGCGGAAATCGAAACCGAAACTTCGGCGCCGTCCGGCAACATTGGCCTCGGGCCGCCAAGTACATGGCCATCACGTGGTACGAGATGTCACGTGATCCTCGGCCCAACGACGGGCGGGTTGGGGGCGGGCGTGTGGCAGGCGCGAGTGTCGTCTGCTCTGCACCGCACTCTTCGCCACGTTTTGGTGTCTACGGCATTCGACGACGTCTGCACAACTGCGGCATAAGTCTGCGCACGTGGTGTCCGTAGTGTGGACGAAACTCCGAGAGACAATAATCACTAACGGTGAGACGACGACAGTGGTTGTGAGTTGTGACACGAAAGACAGCGGTAACGGCGGGACCACGGCGGGCGGCCGGTCTGCTCCCAAGAAGCGAACTGCGCAGGCGCGTACGCCAATCACGTGGACACCGCTGAGCGCAGAGAGGCAACGTTGCTGACGTCATGCGCTACGCTCGATCGGAGAAGTAAAAACAAGCAAAAGGGGGCCACGGAGATGACGTTTAGCTCAATGTTGGCTCCGCCCATGCCGTAGCCTTGACTGCGCTGTTGGTTGCGCCTGAATTCGCCCGCTCGAGTCAGCCGATTTCGGCAACTTGGCGAGTTGCAAAGTTTGTCGGACCGTTTAAGAAACATTTAGACAGAACTGCGTCGTAATATTTGGCGTGTGGTCTTCCTAGGCGATACTGAAGAGGACTGCATTGTTTTTTCAAAACCAAAAATGAAGCGGAGTTGCCCTTTAAATGCCGGTACTTGCGAAACAATGAAGTAGTCTAAAATGCATGATTTATGGAAATAAATATTAAAAGGTGCACCTGGTGAGTTCTTTGAAAGCTCGTTTCGTGACGGCAACAGACCTGTAGTACGCAACTTTGGCGGCTATGGTGAGCCACCAAAGTTGGCTCCATTCAGGAGTTCCTCCCCGAAGGGGGAAACAGAGTTGCGCATTTGATTTCCCGCGCCGCCACGCCGCTATTCGCCGAAATCCATCACGTGAGGAGCAAAGCATCCGTCGCCGTGCAACAAAGCCACCTTTACGGTCGCTCCGCCGACGTTTCTCGCGCCCCGCCGTATGTTCCCCTGCTTTCGCCCTCCTTCTCCTCCTCTCCTGTTTTCCATGCGCGGCGGCGCGCGTGGCGCCGCTGCTCGCCAACTTTAGTCACGTGAGGAGCAAAGCATCCAGGGCGTGCGGGAAAGCCGGCGCTACGGACACCCGCCGAGGCTGAATGCGCAGCTCTGCTACCGTAGGTAGCTATACAGGAACTCTAGGCTCCGACCCACCTCGCGCCACCACGCGGCGTGCGCCTCACGCCGCGTGGTGGCGCGGACTAAGCGAAATGGTAAGACAAATTGGCTAGGTGGCGTAAGCTACCGCCCGATCCAAAGGGCTCAGCCGTATTCATCCATCCATCCATCCATCCAGCGACGTGCGAACCCCGTAACAGACGTCGAAACGGAAATGCGACGTGCGAACGCTGCTGTCAGACGTCGTCATGGCCAAAGTATCAGGACAGGAAAGCAATCGCCGAACTCCGAAAAACCCACAGACCAAAGTCGCCGCCGTCGCTACGACGCAGGTGCAGAAGTGGACTGGGGATGGCCGGGTGGCTGGCAGGCAGTTAGTGCGCAGCTAACTTGGCTGGATTAGTTGGCAAACTTCCAACGCGACGGGCATCCGTCTACTATTATTCAAAGCGCAACTTTCTTCCACGCTGTGGCGCGTCGGCAGCTCGACTTGTTCACGTCAGTTCCGTTGCGGTTTGTTGTCGTCAGTTCCGTTGCGAGTAATCCCAGAGGGCCTCGCGCGCGTCGGAGGCTTCTGGCGCTTCTGGCTCAATCGGCGGTCGTCATTCCAAGAAATATAATAATCCGATCTCCATCCCTTTACATGAATAGCATTTTTAGGTACAGTGCGGTCCCAGGCAGCTTGTCCGGTGCTTATTCCGGCAACTTCAGATATCGGTTCAGCATCCCTTTAAGCTGTCACTGAAAAAACTGTCCATTCCATAGAGTACACTGAAACGCCATATAGGCACTGTGCACCAAAACATATGCATTCCATAGAATACTCTACAGTTACCATAGCAGCCATCCTCAAACCGGTGGCTCGTCGAATGACTGGGATCCTTCCCTGAACTCTTAAGCTGTCACCAACTATAGATTGTCGCTGAAAAAGTCTTCATTCCATAGAGTACGCTGAAACGCCATCTAGAGCACTGTGCATCAAAACATATGCATTCCATAGAATACACTACAGTTACTATAGCAGCCATCCTCAAACCGATGGCTCGTCGAATGACAGGGATCCTTCCCCTGAACTCTTAAGCTGTCACCAACTATAGATTGTCGTTGAAAAACTCTTCATTCCTATGAGTACTCTGAAACGCCATCTAGGCTCTGTGCATCAAAACATATGCATTCCATGAGAATACACCACAGTTACCATAGCAGCCATTCTCAAACCGGTGGCTCGTCAAATGATGGGGATCCTTCCCCTGAACTCATAAGCAGTCACCAGGTATAGATTGCCGTTGAAAAACTGTTCATTCCATAGAGTACACTGAAACGCCATCTAGGCTCTGTGCATCAAATATCATATGCATTCCCATAGATTACACTACAGTTAGCATAGCAGCCATCCTCAAACCGGTGGCTTGTCAGATGACGGGATCCTTCCCCTGAACTCTTAGGCTGTCACCAACTATAGATTGTCGCTGAAAAACTGTCCATTCCATAGAGTACACTGAAACGCCATATAGGCACTGTACATCAAAACATATATCCATTCCTTAGACACACACTGCAGTTCCCGTAACAGCCATCCTCAAACCGGTGGCGCGTCGAACAACGGGAGGCAAGCAGGGGGGGGGGGGGGGTATACTGCTCTTGCAGGCAACGTCTATGGGTAGTTCTTTAATTGAGCTAGTCTAGTTACGGTTGTGTGGGTAAAGGGAGACGTGTTTGAAAACAGCGCTTTCTACGCACGCTTGCCAGAACCTCGCAACTTCTGCAGCGGTCCAAAACTGAACTGCAGGGCGTGGGCCAATCCACAGAGATTAGTCACCATTGAAGCAGCAGCACTGCCGCGCTTTGCGCTTCGTTCCTATAGGAAAACTCTGGGCCCTGGTAACGACAGTCAGTATACGAATTCCTTTCGTGAGGAGAGGCTATTGAGGCTGCACCGTGCACGAAATAAAGACAACCAGATGTAACCGGTGAGACCATATTTCAACCATGAAGTCGTTGAACTCCGTACGCGAAGGAAGAAAAAAAAGACTCGGGTAACAATAAAATAAAAAGTAAGAAAGCAAGGAAGTGAAAGTAGGGTGTCCGTACATGGTTAAAAAATTGGTTACGGAGTTCCTTCGGTCGTTCATGCAGAAATTAGTTACAGTGAAATGAAGTATGATGAAAGGTATATGTTGCTGGGTGGAGCTCACGAATGAAACGAGACTGGTTTGCTTGCTTACTTTTTAGTAGAAGAGATGCGGAACAAACAGTGTGATTTCTTCTATTTAAGATGGCAGAAGCGCGTTAAATTTATTTCAGCTGTATTCATACCAACACCGCATGTTTACCGACCAGCCTTCACTCAAAGCCTATCTCATACCTATTTTGAAGGGTCTATTCATCTGTTCCTTACTGTGAAACCATTGTTTGTAATTTCAAGTTTGTATATGAGGGACGAACATAAAACTGCGTGAGCTTCGTTCATGCCGAAACAAAGTATCTGCAATTTTTAATGTGCATGATCATGAGCGCATGAGGCGATATGCAGGTTGTTTCCGAGAACGTGGGCAAAATCACTCTTGCTAAAACCACGCTTCGCACTGGAAATGTGGTTGATGCCGGAGTGGTCTGTCTCAAAAGGCCCGTTAAACAAATAATTAGTGTTCAATATAATTGTGGTCAATTAATTAATCTAGAGGAAATAAATTGTTAATTATTGATTTCAAAGGCATGCTTTCTGCTAAAATCTAGCCGGGAGTCATCCAAAAACTACTAAATACGCCCACGTATAAGGTACGCGCAGCATCTTGCGGCATTCCGAAGAAATTCTTAATTTGGACGTGTTTCTGGGTTTCGGTTTCTTATCGGAGCGCATCACCGCGATGGCTATCCCTCCCCCGTGTCTAAAACGCGCAACGTGCCGAGCGCCGCCACGCATCGCACGTAGAAGAGGCTAGATAAGAAAGCCTCCGGACTGTCACATGAGGCTTGCCTTTTTGACGTCGGTGCCAGTGTGAAGACGTACCTTCACGTGCGATGCCTGGCGGTGCACGCACGTTGCGCGTTTTAGACACGGAGGGCGGGATTGCACGCGCGGAGATTCGCTCCGATAAGAAACCGAAAACCAGAACCGCGCCCAAACTGAGCATTTTTTCGGAACGCCGTAAAATGCTGCGTTTGCCTTATATCATTGTAAGGCGGGTGTATGTAGTAGTTTTCGATGATGCCCAGCAAGATTTTAGTTGAAACCATCATTAACAATTTAATTACTAGAAATTAATTAATTACCCAATAATATTGAAAGCTGCGAATATTTCTTAATGGGCGCTTTAACACAAACCACTACGGCATCAACCTTTTTCCTTTGCGATGCGTAGTTTTCACAGGAGCTCTCTACTCTCTACTCTACTCTACTTACACTCTACACTCTCTACATCTAAGACACAAGCTCTCACCTATCGCCCTAAAGGCAGAATGGAAGGAAAATACTCTGCACTTAAAATTGGAAGCAAGGTCATTCGACGTGAACCGCAAGTCCGATACTTGGGCGTTATCATTGACGACCGCGTCACTTGGCGCCCCGCGGTAAAAGGTATCCTCAATGAGTCCCATAAGCTCCTCGGCGCTCTCCATCGAATATCTGGAAAAAACTGGGGTGCCAGACAGATAACAATGACGACACTCTACCGAGGACTAATAATAAGTCGTATACTTTACGCCTTGCCGTTCTTAAATATAAATTATACGCAATGGAAATACTTAGAAACTTTCCACAGGAAAGCCCTTCGTTTCTGCCTTGGGCTACCTAAATCTGCACAGAACACTCCAACTTTGACCGAGGCGGGAGATTCTCCACTGCAGCTCCAAGCACAGGAGAAAGCATTGAGATATGTCAGCCGTCTATCAGATGCTCCATCCTCGGACCCACTTCTTCAACGCCTCATGACACGACACCACTCTCAGGTTGGAAAGGCTGTAAAAACATTCCGCCAGACTATCGGCTACCCAACGGATGTATGCTCGATACCTACCCCTTATCGGGACGACTGTCAACTCCACGTCTCAACAGAGATAGCCGACCTCCCCAGACGCAAGCATGTTTCTGAGGTGGTAGCGCGGAGCATCGCCGTTGAAACAATAGAAAATACCTACTCCGGCATGACACATATTTATACCGATGGAAGCATAAAAGACAGCTCGTGCACTGCAGCCTATGTCTTGCCTGAAGATGGACACCACGGTAAAGGACGAATTGATATCTGTTGTTGATTCCACCACTGCAGAGCTTGCCGCCATTTGGTTAGCAATTACCCAAACTCTACGACACACTAACCTATCCAACATCGCCATCTTTTCGGACTCTCGAGGCGCCTTACAACAACTAACTTACCTGGAAAAAGCGTGCCCACTAGCCAGATCCATCGCAAATTTGACCAGGCGTGCTGCAAACCAGGGAACAACCATCTGGTTTCAATGGATCCCATCGCATGTAGGTATACCCGGAAATGAAAGAGCAGATTCGCTGGCAGCAGAGGCCCACTCAGACCAAAGCCCTACTATCTTTGTTCACCCGTACAACGCAGCAAAATCTCTTATAACAACGGCAATAGAAAACATGCACCCGTATTTTGAAACCAATTCAACACCCATCCCACTTTTGATTCTGCGGAAAAAGTTCTCCAGGTCTCAACAATCACTCCTACACAGGTTGCGAGCCGACTGCGCTTCAACCAACAAGAGACTTCATCTCATCAGGCGCATTAAGTCTCCCAACTGCACCACATGCAACATCATCGAAGACAGAAAACACATCATTTGGGAGTGTCAGTCACTAGAGACAGAGCGAACCACATTAACCAAAACACTGAAGGCTCTCCATGTTTCGCCGGGGGATACCAACGCTCTCCTCTTCCCACCAGGATCCCGGACGAGAAGAACGAATATACTGAAAGCCCTCATGGACTTTTTAGAAGCGACAAATCTGTCATCCAGACTTTGAAATAGCATACGACATGCCTTCATACTATGGTCTCCGATGGGCCGAAGCGGCGGGTGCCTCGTTCCGTCGCCCTGATCGTGGCGGGGGCGCTCGTGCCCCTGTGGCGCTTCGGCTTCTTGAAGTCGGCGCCCAGCCGGGGAGCGCGCGCTCCGGCTGCGGTTGGGGCGGCGGGGGATGCGACCTGTCCTTTCATTGTATCAGCGGCTATACCCTTCATTTCTGTAAATACGCCCATCCCCATTATCACTTCCTACCTCCTATCCTCTTTTTCTCCCGATCCCCGCAAGACGACGAACCAGACCCCTCCATGGGTGACTAACAATGCGTCTTGCATCCCTCTTTCTATTTATTTATTTATTTTAATTTATAATAAAAGCAATATTTACACGCACACACACGCTGGAGGTATTTTGCCCACGTTTCGGGAAACCCCTTTCTAAACATAATTAAAAAAGTGCGGGGGGGGGGGGGCGGTGTACGTACTCGTACTCTATAGATGCGCCGAATATGGCTCCACAAGTGCCAGTGCATGCTGGCTTCACTTAATGTCCCATCTCCACAAGAGCCACTCCAGGGGAAACGTTAGTTCTACCCACACGCTGGCGTCAGCATCTTCGACTCGTTTGCACACCAAGTCAAAGTCAAAGTTAATTTGGACATGCATACAAAGTACAAATGTCCACGAGGTGCGGCTAAAGGAGACCAATGTGTCTCCTGACGAAGCCCTCACCCCAAATTTACATATCAGACAGCAAAACAAAAACAAAAAAAATAGCAGTTTCTTCGCTAAATTTAGCGGGGAATTCGATTGGTGTATCGGTCTGTGACGTCCTATAATGCAAAGCGCGCGGTTACGCCCACGGCGAGGGCCACGGCGACGCCGTTAGACACGGAAACGGGCGCCTAAGGGCTGCAGTCTAAAAAACAATATACATTAATATAATTTTAACAATAGAACAAAGACAACAACAACACACACACGCAGGACACACGCGGTCTAGCGTTGTACGGAACGGCGTTCCTGGAAGGCGTTCCTTTTAGGAGGAACGAAGGAACGCCGCCGTTCCATTTTGCATCGATGGAACTGGAACGGGAACTCGTTTCATTTGTACTGGAACAGAAAAAGGAAAGGCGTTCCTTTTTTCGTCCAGTGAGTAACTTTATTTCCTTTCTCAGAGGGAAATTTTTGAAAATAGAGGGCAGGGGCTTCCGTCAAGGGGGGGGGGGGGGGGCTGCAATTCTGCAGCTTTTCTTCTGCCTCCATCGCCCATTTTGTATTATGGGAGTAACTAAAATTAATTGAATGGAATTAAATTGAATTGAAAGTATAAAAACAATATCTTTACGAAGGGCAGGATCTCGTTAACTTTTTGGTTACTTATCTTAGGGTTTATTTTGTACTCGCTTGGTAACAGTCGGGTGCAGAAATCTAAGGCTGACTACAGCCCTCACTGAACTTCTACAAAGAGACCTATAGTTACAAGAAAAGAACAGGTCACCAAGACATCGAACGCACCCTAGAATCCCTAACATTAGTCACTTAAAAGATACACAAAAATTATCTTTATTCCTTCTCCCCTGGTCCCCCACCTTCAAACTGAACAACGAATCCAACATTCACAAAGAGGCCCTTGTAGTTTTCAAGACTGATCTTCCAAAAGCCCTACCCTCTCCTTCACTTGCTCGTCTTGTGGACAGCAACATCGAGAAGCAGCTGTTGTGATGTTCGAAAAAGGGACTTTGTTAGATTGAAACGTACGTGGCTGTTGTAAAACGCTTGTGCAATGTGGGGTAACAGTACATTTTCTCGTCTGAATCGCCCACCAAATAAATGAATATGGTTAAAAGCTGCGATTTTTGAAGGTGAATATCTCAAACAAAGGAAACTCCGCTTCCGCTTGCTTTCTTCTCCTGGTGCTTTTCCATCCGGGCATTCAAATTCGTATGTTGCCATTTGATGAGATAGATAAATAAGAGAAGAAAACTTTGCTCGATCTAACTAAATATGGTAATCACAAGCAAATAATACAAATGTAACGTATATTTATCGATACGTTCCATTTTTTTTAACTGTAACGGGAACG